>VZRI01001566.1:0-28040 GCA_013397515.1 Upupa epops
ATGTTGTCCTTGAAACTAAGAGTCCTTATCCTATTATTAATAGTTTCCCTATGAATTTTAATGGTTTCTGTGCATCACCTTCATTAAAATACCTTTCTTTACACAATGTGTGTCACATTGTACGTTATGTCATATCAAAGTTAGATTCAATTATTTAATTTCATAGAATCATAGAATCTTTAGAGATTGGAAGGGACCTCAAAAGATCATCTAGTCCAATCCCCCTGCCACAGCAGGATCACCTAGACCAAGTCGCACAGGAATACATTCAGGCAGGTCTTGAACATCTCCAGAGAAGGAGACTCTACATCCCGCCCCTGGCATCCTGTTCTTTCAAGTTACTACACTATAGCTTCTGGTTTGCCTTTTAAAAATAAGATTTGCCTGTGTTAGGTAGTATAATCCAGAGGCAATAATTGGTTCTCTGTAGGTTTTCTTTCATTTCAGATTTTAGCAACTTTTTTTTTATTTCTTCTTTTCAAATCTAATTCTGATAAGGATTTTGGAAAGTCACACAGTTTTTCAGTGGATGGATTATGACAACAAACATCAAAGTGCAGTTTGTTCCAACCTGTCGGTTCAGACACTTGGACAGAGTGCTTCTATTTTGTGTAGGTAACCACAGGTAGGTAGTAAGTCTTTCCTTGCCCAGAACAATTAATGCTATTAAAATTATTTGTAAAAACTATAAATGAGACAGATTCTGTGCCAGAGAAAAGCATTACAGGTGTGTTTAGGTACCATTCTGCAGAAATGTTAATCAAGGTATTTTACTGTTGTGCACCCCTCAAATGAATAAGTGAGTACTATATATTTCAGGTCCAGGGCAGGCATTAAGAAAAATTGAGATGTTCAAACATTTGCTACAAAGGTCATGGTATAAACTTAAAAAGAGAGTTTAAGGTCATCTGTTCATTACTTCCAGATTCAATCACCATGAAGCAGAAACTCAGTGGAGGTTGATGCCGGTGTTTAACAGAAATTAGATTTTCTCTCACCTCTGTTGTATAAATAGTACATTAGCCTTTGGAATGAAGGTTTGTGCTCGCTCATTTTGAGGCAAACAAGAGTTGTACTCTCTACGTCCACAAGGATTTTGGTGCTGTTTTGCCTTAGGGTTCAGTGCTTGTCTTCCTTTTATGTTTTAATGTTTCACTCTGAATTTAATATTTCTATACTACACTAGATGCATGGCCCTGCAGATGAAACTTCTCTTCTGTAAATTATACATGTAGTTCAGGGAAAGAATAAGCACTAGCCAACAAGATTCCTTCATGTAGCCTTGCCTACATGCTAGTACAAAGTGACCTTTTGGCAAGGTGGTAGTACTGTATTAGTATTCTTTCCACAACACTTCTTTTTGTGGTAATGGCACCCAAATGGCATGAAATCAACTTGTTTTGGGAATATCAGTCCTTCTGGGAATGGTTTGAGAAAAAGCAACTGGATTAATGAGTTATTTTCTGATTTATATTTTATTTTGCTTTTTTTTCCCCTTTCACACTCTAATCTTCCAGTTTGCATTTGCCATCCACTTGGATTCTTACCAATAGTAGTAGGGCACAACGTGTGCTTACATCTATCATTATATGACAAATATCTGGACCGGTAATTGCTCCATTCTACATCACATTGCAACTTTGGACACCCTGCAAATATTATGTAGCATCACTGAACGCTTATTAGAGGCTAATGAGTTTTTAATCACAACAATTTTTAATTGTTTGGCTTTGCGTTGAAATATTTGGTCTCGTTACTAAACACCTCAGTCATTCAATCCCCATTTTACCAACATATTAACTTAACATCTTCCTTAATTTTAGCTAAACAGTTATTGCCTAGCAAAGGATCCTGACCAGGTTACGTTCTTCCTTAATGAGTAAATTACTCTAAATCTGTTAACAATTGAACAAGGCTTCCCTTGGGAGTAGACATGAATTCTTTCCTTAAGGAGAGACTGAACATCCAGATGGGCTCCTTCAAGGCATGCACGGCTTCAAGGGGGATGCTTCAAGTGCCTAGCTTGCCAGCAGCATCGGTGCTTATTTACCATGAAAGGATTTTCTGTGTTAGCTTGTTTAAATTTTTAATTTGGGAATCATCAAATAATGGGATAAAAATATGTTAATTGAGGTGAATTGTGTGAAACTCTTCAGAGCAGTCAGAACAGATTCAGAACTGTGGGTTACTTTTTGCCTGTTTCTGCAGCATTTGTTTAAAACAATTAGGACAATCCATGATCCAGTGGTAGTTGAATTTCAAACATGAGACACATTTTTTCTCAGCTATTGTGGCATAACACTGCTAGATTGACTCCAAAATACTTATTTTTAATCTTGGCATTTCTTAATGTTATAGCACAGGGTATCTGTGACTAATGAAGACATTAGATTTCTAATCAGAATGCAAATAGGAGAAGATAACCCTCTTCTAAGAAAATTTTATTTTTTAATATTTGACTCTCAGCGCTATCTAAAAATTATTGAGCTTTGATCACTCATGTAAAATTCTGTCCTATTTTAGAGGCAGTGCCCAGGAAGCTAATATTTCCACTGCTTTCATATGTTGATATTTTAATTATAAGTTTCAGAACATTTACAGCTTTTGTATGCATATATGCCTTAAGACTGTGCTGCACATCCAGAAAATTATAATGCATAACATTTCCTGCTTGCATATTTTAGTCGTTTCTTGAATAGTTTGAATTTTAGAAAACATGTCTGAGACTCGATCTGAGACTAAAAAGATGACCTTCTTAACACTGCAGGAAACAGGTGAGATGTGATTGCTGTCTTGAAAGAAGAAAAGCAAACCCCTCGAAAGACTCAGACTGGGTTATTCAGATTTTGTGACTGGCTGCAGAGGGACAGAAAACTTTGTGTAATTTAGAATCACAGTATCATTTAGGTTGGGAACGATCTTCAAGATCACCATGTCCAACCATCGAGCCAGCAATAAATCCACCCCTAAACCATATCCCTAAGTACCACATCTACGTGTCATTTAAATACCCTTGTTTGTGGCTGTAGGAATTGATGCTTTGGAAATGGAGGACTGGCTTTTAAGCACAGGGAATAGAGAACTGGATTTTAAAATGCCTGCTGGCACTGAGGGACACGAGCATGAACATGATGGACACCACGTTCATAAAGAAGGAGGAATGGCTGGAAGTCTTTTCCATTTAGATCAGTTATGTAAGCACATGTGCCTAATCTCTGTATGCCTTTGTGAGGGGTATTTTCAGTTGGTTTCTGTGTGGGGTTAATGAAATCTCTGATCTATTTCCTCAAATCAAGTCAGTTTTGTTTTTTGCCTGCAATTTGTAAGTGGTTTCCCAACATTCCTTGCTTTGTTTTTGTTTCAGCCCATTACCTCATTAAGTAAATTAATTGGTTATGTTTTTCTCTGGATTTAATCCTTGATATTATCATATTATGAACCACAATTTTCTGTTAATGTCATTAACCTGTACTGGTTTAGATTTGCCTTGTGGCAAATTCATTTTCTTGCTGTAAGGAATTAATGTGTCACCTAAAACTAAATGAAAACATCCCTCTGTTTCTATTTTTTATTTATTTCAGAGCTCCTACTCTTCTCCTCTGCCTTTTCACTATCTCTTTGTGATATTCTTTAGCTTTATATTTGCTTGCTTCCTTGGAATAATTCTACTTGTTTTCATGGCCTGGTGTGTTGTATACGTGCTGACAGCACACAGGAACATTTGTTCCAGTCTTTGCAGTCCTAGGCAGCTGATGATTTGTGTAATTGCTTGTGCTATTCAAGCATGCATGTCTTCAAAATTTCTTGAACTTAGGAGAGATAAAACTGAGTTGCTATTGATTGGTTCTTAAACATGGATATCTCAGGTATAATCCATGCTGCTATCTGCAAGAGGCAGCTCTTTACTCCCTCAAATAATGACTATGACCTTGCTGTTATTGAACTTTCATGAGAAGTCTTGATTATACAGTGCTGTGTATTTGCTTCTTCTGCTGTTAATGAATTAAGGTTTAAATTTGGGCTTTTTCCATTCTGCTTGGATCTAAAATGAGAATTTAGAAATTTTCCCTTATCATCTGACAAACTGTTTCCATGATGCTTCTTCTCTGACACTGTGTACATGCAAATACATTGCAGTCTAGTTGTCAGGCAGAGTTAACACTGTATATTGTATCTGTTTTTATGTTGGATTTACATTTTGCTTAGAATTTTTCCATGAAAGACACTATAAAAATTGAAATGATAATCTGTGAAATGTGTGCAGGATGTAGTTTTTGATGTGCTAAATGGGTATTAATGAAGGAGTTCTGAATAACTGAATAGTTCCCATACAAGTTAGTTATCAAATATATCAAATATAGTTATCAAACAGTATGGAGATGGAACAAAGTGTCCAGCAATTGCAAATAAACAGAGCTGTTTAGAAAAATGCATGGACTGAAAGATAAATATCAAAACAGTTTACCTACTGAAATAATTTTAGAGAAGAGTCTTGTATTGGCAAACACAGAATCATAGAATCCTTAGGGATCTTAAGGGACCTCAAGAGAACATCTAGTCCAATCCCCCTGCCATAGCACGGGAACACATCAAGGCTGGTCTGGAACATCTCCAGAGAAGGAGACTCTAAAGCCGCCCTGGGCAGCCTGTTCCAATGCTCCATTACCCTCACTGGGAAGAAGTTCCTTCTGGTATTTAGATGGAATTTACTCTGTTGTAGCTTCACCCATTGCCCCTTGTTCTATCACCAGATGACCTTGAGAGGAGCCTGGCTCCATCCACCTGACACCCACCCCTCACATATTTATAAACAATCAAAGATTACTTATAACACTACTAAATATTTTAGTCTGGCATTCTCAGCATAGATAAATATATTTTATTGGCGAGGTAACTTACATGATGCTTAGAAGAAAAGCTTAGAAAATCTGAGCTATTTTAACTGCATATGGCAATAAAATTGTGCTTATTAAAAAGTAGAAAAATTGGAGATAGTAAAAGAGACAATAATAATAAAAAGAAATGCAAGTTAGTTACATGCTTTTTGAATAATGTAATGATAGAGTTATATTTTTATTTGATGTTTCTATGCCTGGAACACATTACATTGAATGTTATATGTATTTTAAAATGCAAATTAAAACAACTGAAAACATTTTCTTTGGCATAATAGTACATATACCAGGAAAATGCTCAAGCATGCTCTTTCAAATTTAGGATTTTTATTCTATTCTTTTCATATTTGGATGCCAGGAGGGATGAGATTTTTACAACATTAAGCCATAATATTGTTCAGATTATACTACATGTCTGTATAAACTTTTATCAGCTATGTAATATCACAACAGGTATAGTATGTATAGGAATTTTTAAGAGTTATTATGTAATCCAACTTTACTTAGTGTTTTCAATAGTTCTTACAGAAATTTTATCCATGTGGTTTAACCCCATCAGGTTTACCATCCACTCACCAGCTCACCAGGTCAGCCCCACCATCCACTCTCTTACTACCTTCCAGTGGGAAGGAGCAGAGAACTGGAAGGGCAAACGTACTACAAGTAAGGGGTTAAAAGCAAGACAGCTTGATAGGTAAAGCAAAAGCTGTGCACACAAGCAGAACAACATAAAGAATTGATTCACTACTTCCCATGAGCAGGTATCCATTCAGCCATTCTAGGAAAGCACGAGTCCATCACATGTAATGGTTACTTTGGAAGACAAATGCTATCATGCTAAATGTCACCTTTTCCTCCTTCTACCCAGAGTTTCTATTGCTGAGCATGATGTCATATGGGCTGGAATATCCCACTGATCAGTTGCTGTCAGCTGTCCCAGTTGTGTTCTCTCCCAGCTTCATTTGCGCTCTCAAAATACTCAAGCAGGGAAGTGTCAGGCACAGAAATGGTCTTGACGTTGTTTAAGCACTGCTGAGCAACAGCTAAAAGGTTTGTGTGACTTTGGTCACAAATCCAAAACATTCCACCATGGAAACCACTATGAAGACAATTTTCCCAGACATAACCGGTATATACAGAAAGGAGAGATCTGAATTTTAAGTGTATTCTTTCTCAAGAGTGAGAGGGTAAGTCTCTCTGCCAGAAAGAGCTGAAAATGGTCTTGATTGTTTGTGAAAAGAAGATGTCATGGTCAGGTAACCTTGACAAGACCCTAGTTTATGTAGAAACATAATCATAGTATCATTAGGGATTGGAAGGGACTTGGAAAGATCATCTAGTCCAATCTCCCTGCCACAGCAGGAGCACCTACACCAAGTCACACAGGAACACATCCAAGTGGGTCTTGAACATCTCCAGAGAAGGAGACTCCACAACCCCCCTCAGCAGCCTGTTCCAATGATCTGATAACCTCACTGGGAAGAAGTTCCTGCTGATATTGATATGGAACCTCCTCTGTTCCAGCTTGCACCCATTGCCCCAGGTCCTATCACTAGATGACCCTGAGAAGAGCCTGTCCCCATCGTCCTGACACCCACCTCTCACATATTGATAGACATTATTGAGAAGTCTCAAAGTAAACCCCAACTGGTTGAGGACAAACCTCAGCAGATCCTGTTTCTGACAGAGTGTGTGTATTTTACATTAGATCATCTTAAGAGTAAAATAGAACAGTTCTAGAATGAAAGATTAGAAGCGAAGTATTTCCTACTTCTGCAGAGATAGATTAAAGTCTTACTTGTCTAATTGCTTTCTGGCCCTATGACTCTTGCATTTCTGTCTGTCAATGGTTCTGTTTTGACAAGAAGGGAGAGGAAATCATAGTAAAAAGCATAAGCTATGTCCAAAAAAAAGGTAGTCTTGACTTTGGCAAGGTAAACTTAAGTACACAATAAGTCAGGCCAAAAAATATCTTGTGGAGCAATTTGCTAGCAGCATAAAAAATGAATAATCTCCTTTTTTTCTTTAAGATATCAGGAGCATGAACCTTGCCAAAGAATTTGTATCGCCAACACAAGATTGATGTGTAAAGGGAACATTATCCGAAGACAAGGACACTGCATATAAGTGAAATTAATTCTATAAAACGTTATCAACAGTGATGACCAGTATAGACTTTTTTTTTCCTTATAGATGTCGACTTTCAAGAATGAGTCCTCAAAGTGTTGCTACAGAAGGTTTTAAAATAAATTAATAACCATAGACTGTCAGGGTGAAGTGACTTTTGCTCACGATTTTTAAAAGAAATCACATTTAAGATTGCTGATCTTGTTTGTAGTGGGTAGCCTGCTGCTTACATTGGCTTTAGTATCAGACTAATGAATTAATGTAATGACTGCTTTCTAAAGGACACCGAAAGCATATGGGAACTGAAAGATTTTTGTGTCTGACTGCTATTTCAGTAGAAATGTGAAAGGAAACATCCTAAATGGTATTGTTCATAGACACATTAATAGGCTTACTGTAAAAGTTAATATGAGATTAGGACGACACAGAACATTTGTAGAAGGAAGTCTGATTCAATAGAATCATAGTGTCACTAGGGATTGGAAGGGACCTCGAAAGATCATCTAGTCTAATCCCCCTGCCACAGCAGGATCACTGAAGCCAAGTCGCACAGGAACATGTCCAGGCAGGTTGTAGTAAACATATATTTTTTTTAATTCATAGAATCACAGAATATCAGCGAGCACATTCGTGTCATCTCATTGAAACACTCTACTTGGGTTTTCAAAGAGCTAACTACTCTGTGCTTCACAACTGGTTCTTCAAGAAACAAAGTTAGTTATAAGTGAGAAGAAATTTCATAAATCAGTAATAGTGTAAAGGTTGGAAATTAAAAATTAGGCTTAAGCGGTCACTTACTAAAATGGGGAAGGAAATGCAATTATCCCCAAAGTCTTTGTTCCTGAATCCAAGATGATTAAATAATTGCACGTAAATAATGCAGGATAGAAGGATAAGCAGCAAGTTCCACCCATGTGGTGCTGTTATATAGCTCTTCAGCTGGATCAAAACTGATATTTACCCAATCTGCAGAAAGATTTCACAGCAGGGGGCAGCCAATATGAAATTAGATGAAATACTTTATCAATACATTCAAAATAATGCACAGGAAAGGAAAAATAAACTGAGTTTGCAAGCAACTGTAGGTGCTAAATCAAACAGAAAGGCTTTCTTTAACAGACCTTTTCATACATCCAGTGGTCAAATTGACATAAAAAGTAAAATTAGAAATATTAAATAGAGGGTAAAGAGTAAAATGGAAAAGCAAATCATTGTATGATATGTCTACAGTACACCTCTATCTTGAATGCCACTTAGAGACCTGGTTCTTTCTTCTCAACAAAAAAGTCACAAAGAGCAATAAAGAAAGGTCCTAAATGCACTGAATCAATAATGAAGGGAGATGTTCTATTTCCTTCATAATTTGCTTAAGAACATCCTAAACATCAGCCTTCTGGTATTTTTGGTGATTTAGGGAAGCATTACCTTATTCTTTTCTTATTTTCTTATAGTTTCCCCACAGGATTTTTCCTGGCTATGGTCAGACATGGGGCATTAGACTATGGGGACCATTGTTATCGCCACTGTTACTTCATCATGGAGTTTATTTATGTGTAGTTACTATTACTTTTTCTTCATCTCTTTATCTAAATTCCTCAAATTCTATCCAGGTGATGTTATCACTCTTTTTTCCCCCTGGGTATTATCTAACTGCTGATACATATTTGACAATACCAATCATAAAAAGTACTGAAGACAGTAATATTTTTTCCTCATATCATTGAATGATGAATACAGTATCTTTGAAGGAGAGAGTATCTGAGGCTGCTGTCATAGAATACTGGTGGTGTTTTGAGCAAGGGTTTATGCCTTACGTTTCTCATATGTGTTTCAATATTAAGAAGCACCTGCAATGCAGGTAATGAAGTGCTGAATTATTTTATATTTTGAGGCAGATACAGAAAAAAAAAGAACTAAAAAAGAAAACCCTGGAGGCTGAAGGTATCTGAAGTGGAACACTCAGAAAACATAAATCCATGCCTGTCTATGAAGACTGAATCTGCTTGTCAATTTTAGTCCTAGCACTACAGATGTCTTAAGTATTCTGAGATATTTCTCACAGGAGAAAAGTCTAACTTGGGAGACTCCATTTACATACTTCAGGTCTATATGAAGATCTCTCTCGGGAATCTTTCCTATACACGTATTTTTCTGTAGGTTCTTGAATTCATTAACTCAAGTTTCCATTTTTAGAAAGCTCCAACGTTTGAAATTGAATGTTTATGAAACAGATTTTTTTTTTTAATTTGAAAAGGAAAAAATATTTCCTTTGTGAGTAGCAAAGTTGTTACTTGATTTAAGGAGTGATGTGAAAAAAGAGAAGTATCTCTGGCTCCACACTTGGATGATGTGATCCGAATGAAGAGATTCTTGAATCCAGCACATGCTGGTAGGTTTGCAGCTTTGTGGTAATTGGTGAAACAGTTGACAAAACATGTTTATACTCATGAAAAAGAACATTTTTTGCTTCATGCACTGAGTGTTTATAGGATTTATTTTCTTCTTTCACTTTCATTATAGCCAGTGATAGAAACTGACAAGTTTTACAAACATGCTTTAACACAGAAACAACATTACTAGCTGTATTGGCAGGAATTAGAAGTTACTTGGTTTCAGGAAGATCTCAAGACACCTTTGTGGAAAGAGCTATCCAATGGGGTACATAAGATATGTAGGAATATACAGTTTCTCTCCTATAAATTTACAATCAGTATAAAAATCTCTGGATCTAAAATCTCCCTATAGACTTTTTCTTCCTAAAATATTCCACAAACTCTTCACCAGACTCTATAAAAGCAGTGTTGTCTCAGAAAACCATTAGTAAAGGAAATACTAATTTCACACAGGTCTAGTTTGATTCCTCTTGTTTCCTGCTTTGCTACTTTGCATGGTAGAAAAATCTCATCAGAAATGTCTTACACTCCTGACCCAGCTCCCTTTGAAAACTGTTTTGTCATCCTTCAGCTCCTTAAAGGAAAAGATGAAAGCAAAAATATGGATGTGTTTCTAATGAGGATAATGAAAGTTGAAAGGCAAGTAGAGGCATTGGAGGAAAAGTGAAATGTGGATACTGATAGATGCTCGGAGAAAGGTGGAAATGATGACTCTGTAATGTGACTTAATGAAAGAAAATGCTTTGCTGGAGAACAAAGATTCTGAAAAAACACAATGCTGAAAGCACACACTGGAGATTTCAGTGTGAATCTGAAGTCTATATGGAGGGATTAGATTGAGTAGAGGTAGTACTACACAAACTTTGTGTGACTTTCTTTGACACAGTATTTAGTCTATCACTGAGAGTGAAAAAAAATGCACGGAGTATTTCTGACAGCAGCTTCATAGCATTGTACTAAAGGGCAACTGAGATCAGCGCTGAGCTTTCCCATGAGAGGTTTAAAGTGATCACATTGTTTCTGGAACTTGCCAGGAAAAAAACATCTCCTTTTTTAATGAAGTATCATAGTTCTTAACACAATATGAATTAATATACCATGAAGTACATAATTTATTCATTCTGATTTTCCCTGAATCCTGTTTGGTTATTTTGCAGTATATTTTCTGGACAGGAGTATTTATCTGCTAAATGGTGATGATATAAAGCTCTTCCTGGAGCTAATTCCTCTGATTCTCAGACTGTTTGATAAAGAAGCTGACAGTTTATTGGCTGGAGATGGTTTGTATGATTGTTTCTTGCTGCATTGCCTTTGTTTTTCTATCTTCCTGTGCTTAATCTTCATGTTTGATATACATTATTAGATTCTGCTTTTAATATGACATAGAACTTTTGAAAGATGATCATACTGAATATTAAATATTTATGCTTTGTCATTAAATCCTTTGAATATAACAGAATTCTTTACTGCCCTGTGAGTAATATCAACTATTAATTATGTACTCCCTTCTTTTGTCAAACTGTGAACTCTATAGATAGAGTAAAATTCTCTCTTGTTTTCTTACACTAGAAAATGTACAATGAACTTGATGAAGGCAAACACATTTTATAACCATTGTAACTGTCAGTAACATCTGTAGATCCCTCTCTAATTTCTCTATGAAGATTGAAAAAAGTCATTAATTTTTGCTGCTCTTATTTTTTATGCAAAGGGAGAAAAGGGAAGATCAATGATGGACATAATTTGGAATCACATATGGCTAAGTATTTAGGAATCGTTGGCACAATGAGTATGACAAGAAATAAAAAATATTTAGATTCAAATGGCTTTGTCAGAGATTAAATTAGCCTTTCCGTAAAATTGGATTGACTCTATAGTGTCTCTGCAAATGATACCTCTAATGATACTTTGGGAGAAGTGCTTTCTATACATTGTTTTGATGTGTATTGTCGTTTTCAAATGCTTTTTAAAGAGAATTTGATACTTCTTTGTCAAAATGCATGCATCTGCCCAAAAATCTAACAGGATTTGAAAAACAAAAAGCCTCTGTTATATGATCCTGACAGATTATTCTGGAATTTAGGGACAGTGCTGGCTGAGAAAGGCAAGCTTCCTGCTTTATCCTGTAAGACTGGCTAAAAGTATTTCAGTGATGGTTTAGAATAGGCAGTCACCAGCACAGGAATATCATTAGGGATCAGAAGGGATGTTGAAAGATCATCCAGTCCAATCCCCCTGCCACAGCAAGATCACCTAGACCAAGTTGTACAGGAACACATCTGGGTGAGTCTTGAACGTCCATCCTCCTGACACCCACCCCTCACATATTTATAGACATTAATGAGGTCACGCCTCAGCCTCCTCTTGTCCAGGCTCAAGAGACCCAACTCTCCTAGCCTTTCCTCATTACTGCAACTTAGGGTTTCAAATGTCCAGTCATCTTAAATTCAAAAACAGACAGTTCCTCTCAGATTAAAGGATTTTTAGTGCCCTCACTTTTCAGCTAAAAATGAACAATTTGGGTTCTTGATGATTTTCATGTCATGTGAAATTTGCCCACAATTTACAGCACACTAGAACAGACTGCCCACAGAGTTCATGGAGTCTCCTTGGAGACACTCAAAAACCACCTGGACACTTCCCTGAGTGACCTGCTCTAGGTGGTACTGCTTTGGCAGGGGAGTCAGAATAGATTATCTTTCAAGGTTCCTTCTAACCCCTAACATTCTGTGATCCTTTTCAATCCTGTGATGAGCTGATCTCATGTTTGATCTGACCAATAGGATGAACATTGACACCAACCTAAATGATTCTATGATTCTGTGGCTTCTGTTTCAGCTACATTTATTATGAAAATGTGATTTAGATCCCAGAAGACAAGTTTTTATCTGTTTTCTACAACTCTGTTGATAGTTGAGAATTTCAGAGGAATAAAGGCATAATGCCCTCATTGCCTTTGTCATCGTGTTTACTGTCCAGCAGCCAGAAGAGTGGTTATACCCATCCACTCCTTTGCTGGGAATGAGATTTAATAGAGGGATGGCTTGTGATAATTGGTACAGATTCTCTGTGCCTATTCCAACCCTTCCTGCTAGATGATTTAAATCTGTAGTAGATTCTCTGTGGCCTTTTGTGGAGAGTCACAAAGCCTTCTCTTACCTCTCCTGGAAATACCTTTGTAGCACTTCTTGATTCTCTAAGGAATTCCTAAAGCCAAGGAATTCTTAGAAAGTAGCTTACAGGATAGATAGATGCAGAGAACTGAGGAGAGACATAAAAGTAACCAAACTCCTATGAAAATGTTTGGACTTCCAGAATATTTTTCAAATGTGGAATAGTCCTCTGCTAAGCTGTTTCAAAGCCTTTTAAATTAATATGATTATTCTGAAAGAGCAGTCATGTCAAAGATGACTCTGTCTGTGCATCTAAATTGGATATTTTAAGTTGAAACTGCAAGCATAACACAGCCCCTGACTTTTAAGATATTTTCTGTGCAACCTAAATTGCATTGTTCACCATGGCAAGGTTGTTTGCTCTTTGAAGTGAGTCAGAATTCCATAGACACTATATGTTGTGTGAACGTTCTTCAAAAGATTGTGGGTGTGGATGTGTGAATTAGTAGATTTATAAACCAGTAGATGAAATATTTCCATCTCTGAACATTCAAAAAATATGACTCATACACCAAAGATTCATGATTTTAAAATTAGTTTCAAGTAGTGATATTCTGAAGATGAAGTTTCTTTGCTGTTTTGATCTTAAATGCTCAGAATCTATGAATCTACCCTCTTCATAGCGAATCTGAAGATTATGAACTTTCAACAAAGACACTTCAGATTGCTTTATAAACATTTATCTGACAAAAGGAGGTTAGACCTTAAAGAAAAAATGGAATATCGTGAGAGTTTTGAAAAATTCATGAGTTGACAACCCTGTGACATTACAGAAAATGATGTATTCAAGCATTCTATGTAGGTTTTGTTGGATCAACAGAAGATGTCTTCATGCATTTCTAATGATTCCTTATATATAGCTCTTTGCAAGCAACATTTAGTGATGTATTTAGATGTCCCTATCACAGCTAATCAGTTTTGATGTCTATAAAATACATTTTATATTTTAAATGCAATTGAATCCCTTTTTCTTCTAGGTTTTCCTTCCATATATATTTAAAATATCTGATTTTGGGTTTGTTTTTTTTTTGTAATACAGTGCCTTAAAAGTTAACCTTTTCCAAAAGTAGTGATATTTTTATATTGATTTTAATACATAATATGTTCTCATCATTTTTCGATCAAGCTAGTATTTTCTGATTTAAAGAGGCATTTTCTCCACATTGGAATGAACAATACTGCCTCAAAAAATTAGGTAGAAGGGAGTTAAAGATTTGTATGAATTCTGTTGCATTTTGCTGTGCACATGAAACTGAAAAAGTAGTCATGGCTACCGAAAAAATTCTATGAAACAAAGATTTAATGCAATCAGAGGATTAAATCATTTAAAGGGTAGGAAAATACTATGCCTAAAATTATGAGGCCTGGAAATAAGGAGGCGTTTTAAGTATGTGAAGATATAAAATACATGAATACAAACTTGTCAAAAGTTTGGAAATTTGCAAAGATATTATTTGCAAGTAAATGTTTGTAAAGTAATCTCTTACATATATATTTAATTCCTGTGTGACTTGGTCTAGGTGATCCTGCTGTGGCAGGGGGATTGGACTGGATGATCTTTCAGGGTCCTTTCCGATCTCTAATGATTCTATGATTCTATGAATAATTATATTTTGAAAAAGCTAAAAATCTGCAGTAACTATTTTTAGTGGCCATTTCTGAATGTCTTTTCTATTTTGAATCTATTGGCCTTTTGTACTTCTACAGTGTGGTTACATGAACTCTCCCGAAACTACTCCGGCACATTCTAGATATTTGACATTAATAAGTCAGAATTTTAGTTTAATTATAGCCTACATATCTTAAAGCCACAGTACTTGCAAACATCTAATTAAAGCAGAAAGCCTCTAACAGAAAACTAGCAAACACTTAATACAAGAAAGAAAAGCACAACATCACAAGGAAGACAGAAGAATGAAGTGCTTTTCATAAAACTGACCGTGTAACACACTTAGACACATTGGAGAGACACGATGCATAACACAGCTTTTCAGTGGTGACAGTAAAGTCCATACCAATTGCATGCAGAGCAGATATTCACGTGGATGGAAGAGCTGCCCACTAGGATTAGCCATTAGAGAACGATGAACTAACTGTCCAGCTACTGAAGACTCTAGTAGACACCTTTAAAAGATAGTCCAGTCAGCCCAACTCAGCAATGCTGATACCACTGACTGGTGGTGTGCCTGGGTTTGATTACTGCCTTTTGCCATGTTTTTATCAGCTGTGAATGTTAAGGGACTGTGCTTGCTCTTTACAGCAAAGGCACTGAACTAAGTGGAGGTCCCGTGTTGCTTATAGAAATTTCTTGTAGATAATGAAAGTGAAAATTNCATTCTGAGTAAAGACTGAGGGAGCTGGGATCTGTTTAGCTTGGAGAAGAGGAGGCTGAGGGGTGACCTCATTCATGTCTATAAATATGTGAGGCGTGGGTGTCAAAAGGATGGAGTTAGGCTCTTCTCAAGGTCATCTGGTGATAGGACAAGGAGCAATGGGTGCAAGCTGGAACAGAGGAGGTTCCATACCAATATCAGCAGGAACTTCTTCCCAGTGAGGGTAACGGAGCACTGGAACAGGCTGCCCATGGGGGTTGTGGAGTCTCCTTCTCTGGAGACGTTCCAGACCCACCTGGATATGGTCCTGTGTGACTTGGTCTAGTGGATCCTGCTGTGGCAGGGGAATTGGACTGGGGGATTTTTCAAGGTCCCATCCAATCCCTAATAATTCTATGATTCTATGAATACAGCTGAGCATGACTTCAGGCATCTCCAAAAGTTCAGCTGTTGGTGGTGTTTAGAACAATCACTACTAGAGAGAAAGCTGGCTATAAGAGCAAATGAAAATCTCTTATTTAATGATCTCTCCTGTGGTTAGGAAACAAGATTCTAAAATTGTTCTTCAGAAATAAACAGGGTCACAAGATTGATACTCATCTCTTTTATCACCGTTTCACCTTTCTATCTGAAAGGATATTTAAGCTGATGAATAATGGGCTAGTGGTTTGGGCTAAAACAGAGAATCCTGCTGCTGTCTGAATAATTTATAACTATTTAGTTTTCTATTATAACACCCATCACAGGTAAATTTTAAGGATGCAAAGTCAGAATTAATAATTTACAACTAAATGTCCTATGGCCATTCTTACTAAAACTAGAAATCACATGCATTAGACAGAGGAAGCAGCACATGTCAATTTTGGCCATCCTGATTATGGACAAAAGATGCTCCGAAGACAGGGAAATGTGGGCATAAATTCTCCTAAATACATTATCTCTCTACCTGTGAGGCATGGCCTGACCTATATGCCCAAAACTTTGGGTTAATTTAACAAGTCACTTCAAATACAAATTTTCTGGTGTCTTTCTTCCTCGGTGTCTGATTGCAATTAAATATTCCAATCCCACCAGAATAGAGCTACAGTTATTGCAATAATGTATTCAGGTTTTTATGTCACATTCATCTTTGAGCTGTTCCAGTAAGAAATGTGATGATGAATTCAAATGTGGTCTATCCTTCCCCTCATCTTCTCCCAGAGGAAAGAATCATATGTGCAGTGAAGTGATTTTGGCTGGGTTATTTATGCTTAATACGTGCTCTGTGCTACAAGAGATTATAGTAGAGGAGTGTACTTTACTTTCCATCCGGAAGAGGTGACGTGGTGATATTCTATATGTATTTCTGCATTACCCTATAATTGTTATTGTGAATAGACAGTTATCTGTGATGAAAAAAAACCCCAACACAAAAAAACCCCTTGCAAGTCCTTTTACCTTTTTTAACAGAAAAATGTATATTTCTGAATCATATACAAGTTCTGAAAATATATCTGTAGGGTAAAGATGCTGAATGCCTGAGTGGTTACAATGAAAACATGGAACCAGTGTTTCTAAAATTTGTATTCTGAGATACATTAGGTGCTGTACCATGGAAGAGAGTTATTCCGGGAACAGTCCAATGCAGTGTCAGAAAATCAGCGTTTATAGCATCGCCATAGTGTTCCCACAGCTATAACACAGTTTTATGTGTAGATATTGGCATGAACACTAGGATATGCCTGAACTTGAAGATTTGTTTTTTTATTGCTATCTACTCTTTCTGTCTATGAGGAGAGGAAAATTACACTAGAAACATAGCAAATAACATTATTCTTAATAAGGCAACCCCTCCTGTCATTTAGCTTATGCTGCTTAACTTGTTCACGGCTCCTGGAACTAGCTGAAAGGTTGGAAAGTGATGGAGCTATATCAGGATGGTGGTCTCTCTGAGACTGTTTTTGTTAACTGATGGCCACCCCACCACCGCAGTTGCTGCAGCACTCTCAGCCATAAGCTGGCAGCTGGTTTTGGTGCTATGCAGCTCTCTGGGGACGTATCATCTCTTGTAACACTGACTGACGGGTGCTCCAGGCACTCCAGTGATACTTCTTCTTTTGTAATGTAAGGAGGCGAAGGCCTGAACCGTTGAAGCACATATGACCCTCACTTCCATTGAAATCACTGTGTTTGGTTCTGTGTGTTCTGTGATTCTTGTGATAAACAATTTGTTCAACACATGGAACATTTGTGGAAGAACAGGAAATTCAAATGGGAAAGAATTGGAACCTTTATTTATTCAGATCTGAAACAATACTATAGAAATAATATTTTCTGTGATTACTACACGTATATCTGTGTGATTATTCACTGAGACTCTCTCAAACTGTTAAGAAGCCTGGTCATTTTAAGAGAGTTTAGGAGCAGGAGTGGAGTTTAACATGTAAATAATGCAGTCTTCCTCAATCTCTTTTGAGTGATGAAGCTTCTTTACCTTCTTCTCCAAGGAAAATAACATTAGCTTCTTTCACCTCAAACCATGAGGCTTGGACAAGACTTCAGATGTCTTGTTTTGACTCAGTCACTGGATGGAAGTTTCTGATGGACAAATTTTAAGAAGACAAAGAGTGCTGTTGGGAGAAGTGTGTTTATCTGCAAAGCATTGTCACTACTAACATCATAGTGACTTTACCAAAAGCCTGATACAAAATCTAAGATGATAGAAAGCACCACTGCACTTATCATAAATCCATAATAATCTTCAAAACTGATTTTTCCCTCATTTGCAGGGTGATGAGTTACACATCACAGTGTGAAACCTAGCTGACTTTCTCTCTGTTCTGGGACACTGTTCAAAAGCATAGATTAAAATTACTCTTTGGTGGGCACAAGTATTGGAAAGCCAGTCAAGCTGTACTGCTGCATTAGCCTGGCTAGGCTATGATGTTTAAGTTACCGAGAAGAAGGTGGAAAGGAGAAGAAATTATGCAAAATAAACATAAAGAGTGCCAAACTATTACTTTATGATCTGCTCTTCTGGGAAACAGGTTTAGCAGTGATGATACTTCTTTCAGGCTAATTGATATGCAGAGGGTTAATGATGGAGTTGAATGCAGCTGCATACTATTGCCAATAACATCACACACCTCTGCTTCATACAGTGTGCTGGCACAAAGGACTCTATCTGACAGAGCAACACTCTTTTCTTCTGTGTTTTGTAGTTTCCTTTTTTTTTATTATTTATCTGTGGGGAAAAACCATGAAAGCAGCCACAACGTACACCAGCAAAATGAACCACACACCACAGGGACTGCTCTACACAGTCAGTTACCCAAATAACACTTTGTGGTTGTTTTCTTAGACCTCGCTTTGTTTTTGAGCCAACGCCAGTTTTCTCACCAACCTGATAGAATTTGTGTAACTGCTGCCACTGGGTTATTTCAGCTTAGATAACTCTGGAAAAGAAATCTAAGTATCAAATAAATAACAGAGTTTTATACTAGCACAAATTTAATTAAACCAATCTCTTTTGTGATAACTATTAATAGCTGACCTTCAAGTAGTTCTCAACAGAAAACGAAGAGAAGAATCTTTTACCTGAGGTAATGGTGCTTCTGAGAACGTTTTAAGTCTTTTATAAAAAAGAACAGTACATGTTTATTTCACTTTTATAACCCCGTATTCACTTATAAAATTAGTGATGGATGGAAATATATGTGCTGGATATTATTTGCTACTGTTCCTTGCCTGAGAGGTAACTTTTTAACTGTCTGCTTATACAGACTTTAATCCAAAAGATTCCCCTTGTAAACATGAATATCTGTGGGCCAGAGATTTACACTGCCATAATGAGATCCTTCTTAATATTTATAGAATCACAGATGTATTGGGTTGGAAGGGACTTCCAAAGATCATCTAATCCAACCCCTCTGCAATATGCAGGAATAGATTGCCCAGAGACCCTTCAAGTCTGACTTTGAACTTCTCCAGGGATGAGACCTCAACCACGTCTCTAGGAAAACTGTCCCAGTGGTGCACTACCTTCATGTTAAACAACTATTTCCTGAAGTTTAACTTAAACCTATGAATTTCCAGCTTAAAACAATTACCCATCATCCTATTGTTATATGCCATTATATGCCCTATGGAATAGTTCTTCTCCAGCCTTTTTACAGGTCCCTTTCAGGCTGAACAACTTATAGGTCACTTTTTCAGGCTGAACAACTTCAATTCTTTCAGCCTATTCTCACAAGAAAGGTGCTTCAGCCTTCAGATCATTTTTGTGGCCCTCCTCCAGGCAGACTCCAATAGGTTCTCATACTTCTTGTGTTGAGGGCTCCAGAGGTGGATGCGATACTCCAGGTGAGGTCTCACCAGGGCAGAGTAGAGAGACAGAATCACCTGTTTCCATCGGTTGGCCACACTTCTTTTCATGCAGCCCAGGAGCCTCAATTAATTTGGCAAATATTCCAACAGCGTTGATCAAACTTGAGTGGATCTGTGTGAAGAGACTCTTGTGACTTCATATACCAAACTGGGAAAAGTAGATGAAGAACAATCCTGAATCTACAGGAGTGTGGATGCTATTTGCTTATGATTTGAGATCCAATTCATACTAGATGAGTAAGAAAAAGATAGCTTTTAGCAAAGGCAATGGCTGAGTTACTGATGCCTCTGTACACAGAGGAATTAACCTACAAACCTGGTAGATAAAGGTGCAGGGTTTTAAAGAATGTCTACAGAATATTTACGTATGCATCTGGCTTTGTAATTACGACATGCTTGTTATTTTAGATCACTTTAGCAGTCTTAATTGTTAGATTAAAAACCCCAGGAGTAATCCAAAATCTAAATTAACTCTTAGATTTATTTGCTCATCTTTGCAGTTATTCTAGGGAGTTTGACATCTGGCAATAATTTTCACGTATGGCGCTTATTCGTGAAGTGAAAGAGAAATGGTTTTATTATTTTGAAAGATGCTTGAGATTTGAAAAAAAAAATCCACTTACACAAATGAAAGTCAAAATCCCCCATAAATACATGCCGTGGATTACTTGAAAGGAGGAAAATCTTAATGGTATTAAAGCAATGATTCTTACATTGTTGTGCCAGCTGATGTCACAGTGTCCATGTAGGTTTGAGCAAGGCACTTAAACCACATCTGCACTCCTGTGGTGCTTCACTGGTGTTGAGTTTAAAAACCTGAAGGATACTAACGCTTTGAGGTCTGAAATTCAGCATCAGCTGTTGCATAGATTTGACTCTGTACTTCAGTTTCCTGCTCCCAAGTTAAAAGGAGTATCACTGTGTTCCCCACCAGGCTAGTGCTTATTTATGATGCACTGGGATACCCTTGTCTTGGACTTCTTAGAGCACCCAGTGAGGAATAATCATAGTTCCTTTTCAGAAATAAGGGTTGAATTGTATGGAGTAGGTAAAGCCTAGGGTCACACACTGAAGAATGAGGCTAAAAGA
Source organism: Upupa epops (assembly GCA_013397515.1). NCBI lineage: Eukaryota > Metazoa > Chordata > Aves > Bucerotiformes > Upupidae > Upupa > Upupa epops. Next base: position 20,376 of record VZRI01001566.1, read on the forward strand.
AAATATTGATCATCATATTGATCACTAAGTAGTCATCATACGTTCATGGCTTGTAGTGAGGATGAGGACCTGTGGAAAATATGTTGTGTCAATGTGTAATTAAAGATTATAACATAATGCATATGTATGAGGGCTCAAATAAACACTGCAGTAGCAGACTTAAATCTGACATTTTCGAGCAATTGAGCACTCAAGGTAGTAAGTTCTTGCAACTTATTTTTGTGGGATTGTACAATATATATGAGGAAAGGCTGAGGGAGCTGGGTCTCTTGAGCTGGGAGAGGAGGCTGAGGGGTGACCTCATTAATGTCTATAAATATGTGAGGGGTGGGTGTCAGGAGGATGGAGCCAGGCTCTTCTCAAGGTCTTCTGGTGATAGGACAAGGGGCAATGGGTGCAAGCTGGAACAGAGGAGGTTCCATATCAATATCAGAAAGGTCTCCCAGTGAGGGGGGTTGAGGAGTCTCCTTCTCTGGAGATGTTCAAGACCGGCCTGATGTGTTCCTGTGTGACTTGGTCTAGGTGATCCTGCTATGGCAGAGGGATTGGACTGGATGATTGTTTGAGGTCCCTTCCAATCCCTAAGGATTCTATGATTCTGTAATTTTATGATTTATGTCAATTACTGGCAACTATTATAGTCCTTTTAACATTCAAGTAAAAGCACAGTAACGCAAAGGTGAGTGGAGGAAATGAGAATGAAACTTTTGGAAGTCCTGCTTATTCCAAAGCTGCAGATATATCTTAACAATATTTTTATCTTGTTCCCATGCTAAAAAAAATAGTGAAATCGAAGCATTAATGTAGAAGCTGTATTTTTATCTCTCCTACACATACTTATACATGTATTTATTTCTGTTGAGCATTTCTTGTATTCTTACTGTTGCTGGGTACAGGTATTCAAGGCTCCAACTGCATCATGTTACTGCCTTCTATCACAGGCTGCCACACTTCTCCCACAGAGATAATCATATTCCACTAGTGGGCTGATTGTTCTTGCTATGCATGATAAGGCATCTTGCAATCATCTGTGGGTGACAGAAGCTACTGTTAATGTCTTTCAATCCAAGGTAATAAAAAAACTTTACTATTTACTTACATTTTTAAATATTGCATCAGCACTTGGATGGCTTTCTGTCATTTTCACATGATTCAGTCCCACAGTCTCATCAAGGAAATGCAGTTGTTTAGATAACCCAAGAATATTTAAGAAATTCTTTTGAAAAATTCCTTCAGTAGATGTAATTGCCCTTTCCACATAACAGAAGAGGCACTTTAAATGATGTACAGTTTCCATGGGGTTTGTGGAGTCTTCTTCTCTGGAGACTTTCCAGACCCGCCTGGATGTGTTCCTGTGCAACTTGGTCTAGGTGATCCTGCTGTGGCAGAGGGATTTGACTAGATGATTTTTCAAGATTCCTTCCAATCCCTAATGGTTCTATGATTCAGTATTGTATGTAATGATCTATCTCTGGGATAGTGATAATGATGCAGATACTCTATGGGAGGTTATATGGGGCCACACTGCATGCAGATATGTTTGAAACGACTAGATTTGACTCAGCTTTTATTTTTTCATTAATAAATTCGTTTAGGTCCCAACTTAGGTTTTAAAAACAGGGAAATCCTTGGTTATTTAGCAACATTTTAAGGATGTGCTTAGGTGGCATTGACTTTAACAGGACTTAGGCATGCACTCAAGCATTTATGGAAAGATTTTCTTAAATGAATGTTCATTACTGTCTTGAGGAACTTCAATACTAGAAGGCAGACTCTACTCAATAAACTCATCGTAAAACCTCAATATAGGCAAAAGGGGAATCACATAAGGCTTGCACTTACATTGATCTTTAAGCCAGAAATAATCAAAAAATCTATTTGTAAGCTTTAAGGAAATCTCAAGAAATAATTTTCACTGATGATTATCTATTTTGTCAAAACAAAGAGGCATATATTGTCATAATATTTTGAAACAAATGACAAGGCTCAAAGCAAACAGTGACTGTCATAGGGACACTTGACAGACCTTTCACTTTACATGGTCATTACCAATTAATGGAGTCTGAGGATATTAAGGATACAAATCCTGCCCTTTTAAAGAAACTCTGTCGTCAGCTTCATGTTATTGATGGTTAACCACTATATTGGTTTACAATGGTAAATTTGCTGTTACCTTATACTTTCTCATCTGGTATGAAAACCTCCTTCTGCAACTGCTTTTTCTGCTGTCATTGCCTATTCTGCTAAAGATTGAACTGGCACCAAATTGGAAGTAGTGTCACTGACAAGCACTGCATTTAGAAGGGCTGATTTAACACAGTAGCAGAGCAGCAGGCTGGTTATGGCAGCAACAGCAGCACTAAGAGGATTTCAAAGCATTGTTAGACTTTCTAAATCTTTCTCTTATCATCTTTCCAAATTTTAATTTGCTCACTCATTCAATGCAATCTCTTTTCAGAAGTCATTCTATTTTCCTTTCTGGATGTCAAACAGTAAACTGGAACCGTTCCCTGCTGCACCTACCTTGGTTCCTTATTTTTTGGCACAGACGTAATAATGACTAACTCAGGTTATTCCAACACTTAACTTTTTGTATCTTGGGCAGAGCTAGAAGTTGCAATAGGCTTGGGAAATATTTAATTGGTCTCTGTATTCTGTCAGTCTTCCTGCTAGATCTGCTTGTGACAAACAGAAGGATGGAAGTGGGAGACAGAATAATTAATCTGGACAAAGGCTCTCAAATTCAGTTTGAAATACTTGGTATGGTAGAAATTAAACATGGAACTGAATAAAACTGAATTAATTCCAAGCTTTGACAGACTGAAGGTCTGGATGCCAGATGCAAAGTGATAATGTGCACAAAAGTTGATGTCTCATAGGAAGTAACAGCCAAGATGTTGATGAGGTAACCAAGACACCTACTGGTGTGTGAGAGATGGTTTTATATAATGAACTGTGTGAAGCCCTTGGGCAGATGGCTGCAGGAGACATCAGAAGTACAACATCAGTGGAATCCAGAAGACTCTGGAATGAAAAGCATGCTGGAGTAAGATCTGGAACCAGATACACCAGGTGTGGCCCTCATTGTCAAGACTGTACATCCCTTTCTATGTTATTAAGAGCATAGAACAACAAGCAGAGATATGTACTCACCAAATACAAAGCTTACCTGAAGAAATGATACCCTGAAACAAGAAAACAGCTATTTGCATTACAGACAGCCCATAGAAACAACAACTTAGGGGAATAATCAACTGCTGTGGTCAGTTAAATCCATGCAATATATACATGACTTTGTGCAGAACATCTTGGAGGTCAAAATGAGAATATGAAAATTATCTACTTTGAATATCATGCAATTCATTTTACATGAGCATAAAGCACAGTTTGCATAGGCTGTGAGGTTGTATGGAAAAGACAAAAGACTTCTCACAGATCTCAGAATGAACATAAGTCATTAGACTGATCCTGATGGAAAACAGGGAAACATCATTTTGGAATGAATGATGGTGACTGTTGGAAACCATAGGTGTAGGATATAACACTTTATCTAGCTCTTCCTGGCTTTAGTGGATTCTTGGCTGGAACAGAGTCCAACAACATGGTTTAGAGAACATTGTGATAACCTGGAGAGAATAGTGAGAATTGCAAGTGGTTTAGCAAAAGAAACCTGTGAAGAAAATGAAAGATTGAAATAATTGCATTACTTCCAGCAGAGAGAAGAATAAGAGACAGGAGGCAGCAAAAATTCCTTTCATTAGGTAAAAGGCAGTTATAATTATGAATATATGAATAGAGTGAATGACTGCTCTCTGTGACCATAAAGTCTAATACAGAAAGAAACTAGATGAATTTTTAGCAGAGACTTATTTTGAATACTGGGAAAATGTTTGAAAGCCAGGGGTTAGTGAGGCAATACAATGCGATGCCTGCATAGACTGTTTGGTCTGAGTTTCTTTTTTTTTGAGAGAAAAGACTTGTTGGTTTAGTGTTTGTCTAAATAGCTTTCATTCTGCCTGTGTGCAGGTAGGACTAGTGATGCCTTCAGCTCTGTGATTTCTGATATTCTGTGCTTAAATGGCTGAGAAATTCTCCAACTATAACAGAAATTTTCTACTCAACCAGAAAGCAGAGAGGCCATTAATCAGGATGTTCTATGGAGAACTTCAGTGATTAATGAATTCTTGGTAAAGATGAATGAAAATACCCTGCCAGGGTGAATGACGTTCATCGATTATGAGGAAGATACTGACTACAGTCAGAGAAAGAAAAATGCGATGCTGAAAGGGACCCAAGCATAACAAAACACTCTGTGCCATTTCTGAGAAACACAGGTGGGCCTCAGACTCTACAAACAGCAGTGCAGGGTTTAATAGCAGAAGCCCTGTGAAGGCTGGGGAAACCTGTGAGTGATTCTAGGCTGAGGCTGACATAGGTGGGAAAGAAGAAAAAAGAGATCCTGGAACAGTCTACTAGTGATGCCTTCATAACAAATGACCAGAAGGGTTTAGTAGTGTATGAAGATGCAGTGTGTGAACTTGGAAGAGTCAAAAGATCACTCCTATCCCAAGTCTGTAGCAAAGACAGAGTGCAGCATCCTCTAAGCAACATGATGAGAGTTCACATTCAAGCAGACTGTGAAAGGGAGTTTGGGTACTGGGGAGGCGGGAGGAAGAATGCTAGTGTTCTGCCAAACAGCTTCAGCTCTGACTCCAAAAGAACCCCACCTTTAAAATGCTAAATTCTGATGACTTATTGTTGAAATAAATTTGTACTCTCTTATTTCAAGCTTAAACTTTGGCCAAAGCTCTTTAAAAAGGAGGACAACGAAGAGCAGCAGAAATGTCTTAATTTCCCAATGCCATTGATTTTCTCATTCTGAAAACATGTTGGTTCAGTAGGATCGTGAGAAGAAGCTTTCCCTTCTGATGCAAATCCCAGTTTCTTACACTGTGACATATGTTCTTCCTCTGGTACTGCTGCATTATAATTAATAATGTGTAGAGCTGCACCAAGTAGAGAAATTAAGAATAAATGAGAAAAAGAGAGCCTTTTTAATAGAGGCAAAAATGAACAAAACTTGTGGACAATGGCAGGGCTGAGCTGAACAGAAAAGACAAGAAAGAAGTAAATGAACTGCTGCCCTGCAGCACTACCTTACATTAGCATTTCTGCTTCTCTATTAGAGTGCATTAGGAAGGACAATGGAAGGGAACAGGCATTACTTACATAGAAAATGCAATAAACTGGGGTGAAACTAATTGTACTGTGGGCTCATTGTGATTGCAGCAGTCAGGGATGAAACCTAAGAAATGGGAAGAATATTACTGTTGTATCAATAAATGTAATTAAGACTGAGATGATCATTGCATTCAGAATCCGTGTCTCTTGCTTGCTAATGTCTTTCTCAGGAATTTACCTTTCCAGATGATACATCTCATATTAGTTCTTTTCTAGTTCATTCTGTAGTACATTCTCATTAGACACAAATGGAAAAAAAAGCAAGTGTATTACAAACAACATCAATCCCTAGCATTAAGAATGAATTAATTGAAAGAAAAATGTGTTAGGAATGTTATGTCCTAGTTATTCTAAACTCCAATTGAATTTTCACAAAGCCTTTAAATTACCTGCATGAAATGGAAATGTCTGCTTGCTTGCTTGTTTGATTTTGTTATAGACCTATTTATGCTCTGTTATTCTCTGCTAACGAAAAGATTTGACTCTGTATAAAACATTAACTTTGGTGAATGGAGTGCAATCTTTCCCTAAAGCGTGAGTGACAAGGGAAGCCTGTGAAGGTAAGGTGGAGAGGAATACGTGTTGCCAGGTGGTGGTGGTCCTGTGAGACTGTTATTTTGAGATTTGGATGATGGAGCCCAGAGTCAGGGGAGAGCAACCCCTTCCCACTGCTGATTCTGAGGAGACGATCTTGAGCAGGAGAGTAGGCAAACATGACATGCAACCTGGCCATCCCCAGCACTGGAAGCTGCTGTCAGCTGCAACTCACCCTGCCTAGACCCAGCTTCATCAGAGAAACTTCACTGGCCTGCCTGTACCTGGTCATCACTCTCTGAGTCTAAACCTTATCCCTATATTCCTGCCCATCAATTCCAGATCTGTTTCTGACCCTCATTCACTTCTCTTGGCATGGTCCTGACCCTCATACATGCTTGTACTGACATCTTGCTCTGTCACTGAGCAGAAGAGTCTGCTCAGTATGGCTGAATGTCTTAGGCAGTGCAGGGTGTAGCAGCAGAAACCCTGTCAAGGCGGCAGAACCCATGAGAGCTTTTGAGATTTATCTTTAAGAGAAGAAGTCCCTCAATAACCCCCAGCTTCCTAAGGAGAAGGGCTTGAGCACAGTCCAGTCATTCAACTCATCGTGGCTAGTTGAAAAAGGAATGTGGATCTTTGGCTATAACACAGGCGTAGGACTTTGGCAGATGTCTTCACGTGGGAATGTGTGTTGGTGCTGGGGACTATGCATTTCCAAAACTTTGAACACATGATTACAGTAAAAAAAAATGAGCTGGGATTCCTGACACATGGAAAGAAATTCATAAAACCTCCCAAATGGTCTTTGGTAACTCAGGAATTAAAGGGCATTGCCTCCATTCTCTGCCATTCAGCTGTAATGTCTCCATTAACAATATGTATATACTGCAGGCACTGAGGAACAGCTGTCAGAGAAGATAAACAGGCATCACACGGATGCAGAACTGTGGTGAAATATACACAACCATAAGGAGTTGTTGTGTAGGGTCTAGCTGTCTTCAAAGGATGATTTGTATTGCAGGGGCTTGAATAAATACTGAGTATGAAAAATGTAAAAGCATAACTTAAACCTAGTTAATTTCTTAATTCATTCCGATATTTCTTTTCTATAAGCAGCTTTGAAAATTATTGATTAAACAAACAAACAAAACCTAGGTTGATTTTTGGCTGGCAACTGCTCTGGCCCTAAATCAAACGTTGAATCTGAGGCAGCAGTGTGCTTATCAGCCTCAGGTCATGTCCTTAATGCTCAATGAAAGGGAAACCTGTTTCTCATTCAGTGATTGCTCAGCTATAATAAACTGCTAACATTTTTAATTTGATACTTTACATACTCATTAAACTCTGGTATCATATAACAGGGCAGAAGGTTTGACTTTTTTCCCCAGGAGCGATTTTCTCCTGAAGCCTGAACGTTTCATTGCTGTACTATAATTTAAAGGGTTACGGAGACTTGGTAGAATAAATTACACTGTTTATGAAAGTAGCCAAAACCACAGACCAACTAAAAAATAAAGAACTATTCAACTTCAGTCTTATACTGTACAGTGGCTTCAAATCACATACAAGGGTTCAACAGAGAAATTTACCCCAGTCTTTATCTCCACAAAAGGAAGGCTACAGAATAACTATCTTAAAAACCTTGTTTTCTTATCATTGAATCATGGAATCATAGAATCATTAGGAATTGGAAGGGAACCTCCTATGTTCCAACTTGCACCCATTGCCCCTTGTCCTATCACCAGTTAACACTGAGAAGAGCCTGATTCCATCCTCCTGACACCCACCCCTCACACATTTGTAGACATGAATGAGGTCACCCCTCAGACTCCTCTCCTCCAAGCTCAAGAGACCCAGCTTCCTCAATCTTTCCTCATAAGGGAGGTG
>VZRI01001566.1:28045-71312 GCA_013397515.1 Upupa epops
TATCCTGGTCCCTGGGGTTGTTCTTGTCCAAATGCCAGACTCTACCCTGACCCTTGTTGTACCTCATTCAGTTTCTCTCTGCCCAGCTCTCTAGCCTGTCCAGGTCTCGTTGGGTGGCAGTACAGTCTGCTGGGGTGTTGGAGTCACCACCCAGCTTCATGTCATCAGCAAACTTTCTGACAGTGCACTCTAATCCTTCATCCAAGTTGATAATGAATAGATTGAAGAGGACTGATCCTTGGGGGACTCCACTAGATACCAGCCTCCAACAAGACTCTGTCCCATTAATCACTTCTCTGACTCTGACTTCTATGCTGCAGCCAGTTCACAATCCACCTCACTACCCAATCATCCAGTCCACATTGCCTGTTTGGCCGCAAGGATGCTATGTGAGCCTGTGGCAACTGCCTTACTGAAGTCAAGATAGACCACATCCACTGCTCTGACATCATCTATCCACCCGGTCATGCCCTCATAAAAGACTTATTTCCTTGTATATTCAGAAAAATTACCCCAATGAACCACACAGCCATGTGGAATTTATTCATCCAGTTAGAGAATGCAGAGAAAATACTGATCGAGGTGCCTAATATAGCTGAGTGACTAATCCTATGTCAGAAAATAAAATAGGAGGTGATATATCAATGTTTAAGTTTTAAACTTTCCTTAAGACAGTATTTCTACATGAAATGGAGAGGGTGGGAGCAGGCATGAAAGCTGGGCTAAATCATCCATTAAAAGGGAAAGTAATGAAGGATTTGAGTTAATAGTTAAAAAGAACATTAAACTAGAAGAGGGTTGATTTAGATATAAGGCAGAAATTTCTTACAGGAGGCACAGTGAAACACTGGAACAGGTTGCCCAGATAGACTGTAGATGTCTCGTCCCTGGAAACATTCAACACCAGGTTGAATGAGGCTCTGAGCAACCTGATTTACTTAAAGATATTCGTGACAGCTGCTAACAGGTTGGATTAGATCACCTCTAGAAGTCCCTTCTAACTCAAAGCATTCTATGATTCTAAAATTAAAAAACAGTAGATTCTCCTCATGATTTCAAAAGCAAGCAAGCATTCTACAGTAGAATCTTTCCTTCTTTACAAAGTTTTCCAGCATAGACCTCAGAGCAATAACATAGAGTCCTCGACAGGCACTGATAGATGGGACTACAAAAGGGCACAAATGATTGTGGTGACCATAAGAAAATAGAAGCACAAGGAATATGAGAGGAGACAGAAAGAAACACCAGAAAAACATATGTTGCTCCTGAAGGAAGATTTTGCTGCAGAACTATAGTTGGGATCCAGTCTGAGAATGCTATTCTGCTTGTGAAGGTGGGATACATGGGGATGTATGATCTCCTTAGAGCACAACTAGTTCCTGCTGTCAATATCTACTGATACAAAAGTCCAAGGATCCTGTAGCAGGCAAAACTGAAATAAACTGCTCCCATACAAGTCCTATACATTTCCTAGAGGTTGAGATTTTTCCAAGAATGAAGCTCATCTAGCTTTATTCCACTCATAAGCTTTGAATATTCACGTTGGTCCTATAAACTTCTTCAAATATTTTTAAGTTCTTCACATAAAATGTTTTCAAGTTGTCCCATTCTCTGCCTGTCCATCTACTGATTTCTCCTCCAGAAATCTTAATTTTCTGATCTTTGAGAAGACAAAGATTTCTGACAACTACACTTGCAATTGTTTGATACTTCAATTGGTGCCCAAAGTGAACTGTGGTGATTAGAAACATAGAGTCATAGAATCATACAATTATTAGGGTTTGGATGGTACCTTGAAAAATCACCCAGTCCAATCCCCCTGCCACAGCAGGATCACCTAGACCAAGTCACACAGGAACACAGCCAGGCGGGTCTGGGACATCTCCACAAACCCTCCGGACAGCCTGTTCCAATGCTCTGCTACTGTCCCCTGAAAGAAGTTTCTTCTGATATTTATATGGAACCTCTTCTGTTCCAGCTTGCACCCATTGCCCCTTGTCCTATCACCAGATGGCACCGAGAAGAGCCTGGCTCCATCCTCCTGACACCCTCTGTATATAAATCCTCACAGATTTATATACATGAATGAGGTCACACCGCAGCCTCCTCTTCTCCAAGCTCAAGAGACCCAGCTCCCTCAGCCTTTCGTCATAAGGGAGGTGCTCTAATTCCTTCATCATCTTTGTTGCTCTATGCTGGAAACCCTCCAGCAGCTCTGTGTCCTTCTGGAACTGAGGGGCCCAGAACTGGACACAGTACTCCAGATGCAGTTTCACTAGTGAAGAATAGAGAGGGAGAAGAACCTCTCTCGATCTGCTAAACACCCCCCTTCTGATCCCCCCCAGGATGCTCTTTGCCCTGTTGGCCACAAGAGCACATTTTGACAATGCATCTACATTGATACATTGACCTTTTGATACAAAGACCTTTGCAGCGAATTTGCCAACAGTAATCACCTTGGTTCACAACATGGAGTGATTTAAGAGTGTATAAGCTGAATTATTTTTGGATGAAATTAATCAAAATTGTTCTAAATTCTATGTGGTAGTCAGAAAAAGGCAGAAGACAGGAGCCACTTTGAAGTCCCTCTCCAATCAAATACATACCTTATGAACATCAGGTTTCAGCAGCAGTTGTTTTCACTCAGTAGATATGGTCCTATTTTCTTCTAGAAACTGGGAAAAGAGGTTATAATAATCTTTAATCCTTCTTTCAGGAATAAATTCTTGCACTGGAATGCCTTCCTGGTTTTGCTTTCTTCACTTGCCAGCTGTGTGTCCCATATTTATTACTCTTGAAGAAACAAATAACCAAGTAAAAGGGATGTAAGTTAGGTACAAGCGCATGCTCTTTGTGAATTTGTGGAGAACTAGAATTCATGGTGGAAGGGCAGTGATGAAATGCAATAAACGCTTGGGAATGGGAGCACTGGTAGGTAGAGGTGTGGAAAGATTGAATCTCCTTGAGAAGATGAAAGGGCAGTTCAGTAATATGGAACAGCAAGGGCACATTTGGAGGGCAGAGAGGAAAGGAAGATGGAGTTAAGATGGTGTGCTTGTTTTAAGATCTTCAGTTCAGCTACAACACACTGAAGTAGTTGTAGTGATGTGAAAACTAAAAGATAATGGGAAAAATGTTGATTTATTGAATTACACAGGTTTTTAGCATAAATATGCATTAGTGATTGCTAAATTTTATATAAAGAGAGCTTATCAAACAAATGGTATCCGCCCCTCTGGTAATGCACTAAAAATACCTGATGTTTTGACAAAGAATCTGGAATTTTCCTACTCATTTCAGGTATTTTCCAACCTATTGTGTGTGCACGGTGTAATATTAGGATTATACGCTGTAGTGTTATTCAGATATGCAAAGTCACTTTGACATAATAGTCAAGGGAGAGTATGGTTTAATGTATCTGTAATCCGTGTATTAAAGCTCTCTAAGTATGATTTGACATGACAGTCTGGAATGCCTCTATGGTTTTACTTTCTATTGTGTCTGTGACGTATACTCCACAAATGACAGCGTATGACTCTCATGAAGTTCTCTTTCTGATCCATACTTGTGTTACATTTATTATGTGTGTATATACATTGCATATATGAGTGTATCTCCACAGCTTTCAAATAGAAACATACACAACATGGGAACGGAGAGATAATTCCTTCTTCCAGTCTTTAGTTCCCCCTGCTGTGCCTATGTATTGAAGTTAAGTAACCTCGAAGGGTGTAGAATATGTCTGTGTCATCAACGGGGGAGTCAAAATGGGAGGTGTACATGGGAGCACCAATACTTCAACTACAAGCTGCCAACTCCACTGATATGTCACAAATGCCTACTGATCCATCACAATCCTCCCGCATTCTCATGCCAGGCACTCACTAAATATGCTAAGTTCCTATTCCCTAGCCCATGGTTGCAGGGAGACTCCTGGAGGGCTTGATAGCTGATCCTCTGCCAAGGATCACAGATATTAGTGCCATGGAGTTAATGGAGCTGAGCCTGGTGGTACCTGTGTTCTCCCGTGTGGACTCCCCTTGCTCTTATGGAAAGGGGAGATGGCAGCTGCTTGGGAGGGACAGCCGCATATTTCTTGTAAGAACCTAAGGGCAAATGAAATGGATGGCAGAGTCCATAATAAGAGAGCCCTGCTGTCAGTAGCATCTTGTTGGACTTCTGTGACTACGCTGATAATTAACTTTGAGACAAAAATGCATAATTCAGAGACTATCTGGTGTCATCCTATGGGTGCAAGGGTATATCTGCCTGCACAGTGGAGCAGGATACTTAATGGTGTGTGCTTTGGATGTTTAACTAGGCTTGCCGTGATTTTTCAACAGCAACAGAGGCAGCAACAAGGCTGTACCTGCTATAAGGAGAAGGCAGCTTCAAAACCAACCCCAGCTAGTTAACATTTGCATCCCCAAGGAATTTTTCTTCTATCTAGAAATTAGATTTCTTAAGGGGAGGAAAGGTTGTGCCGTGGCAGTAACATGTGTGAAGTGTTCCTAAGTTACAAAATCCCATTTGATTGATATTGAAAATAATATGCTAATTAGAGTTTGTAGTAGATATATAGGTACATACACTTTAATATTAATACAGAGAGGCATTTTAGAATAATTTGAATGCTTTCATGAGTGTAGTGATCTCATAATTGTATGAGAACACAGTCCTATTTCAGAGTAGGGTGAGAGAAGACTCGGGAGAATGTTATTTTAATAACCTTAGCAGATCATGCATTTCATCCCAGAGCCTTACTCTGTTCACACTGCCATCCTATCATTAGCTCAATCTAATGCCCTTAATTTAATATGCTTTGTCTTTTCCATAAAGAACGAGGATGCCTGTCTAAATGATCAGATCACAGTAAAGAAGAGACCTGTCAGTGTTCCTTCTATCCAGCATATCATGTGAAGAAATATGATAATCCTCATTATGCAGCATTCGTTTCTCTAAGCCTGATCAGGTTCCACAAATAGGAAATGTTGAACTCTGCAATACTAATTAGCATAGCTTCCCTCTTTGCCTACCGCTTCTCCTCTGGGATCTGTCCCAGGCTGCTTCAAAACCTTTCAGTGACCACTTCTATTAGTCTGCTTTTTCCATTCTTGTACTCATGAACCATCTGATGTTTTTATGGTAGCTTTTAAAAGTTTATCTCCTTTGTCTGTTTACTGCCGCCTAAGCAACGTGCTTCCCAAGTCTTTTCTATAGAAAAATGCACACCAGAGGTTCTGGCTCTCAACAACTTCTAATTAGGCTTCTGAGGTTGAGGACTGAGCAAAGCAATTTTAAGGGTAACTTCTTTGGGCTGGCTCCAGTGCTTCCTGCTTACCAGAGCTTACTGCTTAAGAAGCTTATCAGTCGACTTCCTGCTGGTGAGACACTTGCCAATCATCTGACATTACTCGTTCACTGTATCAATGAGCTGGACTGCTGTCTTATTATTCTTGATAGAATGAGAAAGAGGCACTGACTTCGTACAAAGGAGCCGTTGTGGTTTGCATGAAGAGCACAGCTGGTGCTGTGAGTCAGGATTCCATTTCCGGGGCACGGGCTGTATCACCAGGTGTAAGAACTCCTGCTTCTGGCTGAAACACATGCAAAGCTGGCCTTCCATCAGCTTGGCTTTTCTGGCTCGTGATGTTATTGCCTTGAAATTTTTAAGAGATTTTTCACTTTTTCCATAATGATGGGGTATTTTCCTTGTGTTATTTTCCCTCCCTTCACTTCCCTTCCCAACAATTTGCTTACAAACAGTTTGTCCATTATGCTGTTCTTAACTTGGCTTTTCCACAGAACGACAGTTCACTAAGTGCAGACAGCCTTACATGTAGGTGTAATGTGAGGGGTGGGTGTCAGGAAGATGGAGCCAGGCTCTTCTCAAGGTCATCTGGTGATAGGACAAGGGGCAATGGGTGCCAGCTGGAACAGAGGAGGTTCCATATCAATATCAGAAGGAACTTCTTCCCAGTGAGGGTACTGGAGCATTGGAACAGGCTGTCCAGAGGCGTTGTGGAGTCTCCTCTGGAGATGTTCAAGACCCATCTGGATGTGTTCCTGTGCGACTTCATCTATTTGATTATGCTATGGCAAGGGGATTGGACTAGATGACCTTTTGAGGTCCTTTCCAATCCCTAACATTCTGTGATTCCTGGTACATGGTGCAGCGTTAAAGTTTCTGAGATCTCTGGATTGTACATTCATCCCATTTGTGAAAGTAAAAAAATCCTCTCTTTTATTACAACTCAAGGAACAAATGTTATTTTTTGTTTAAGAGAAACAAAAACCCAACAAGTAGAAACATAAGGTTTTTAAACTTCTTTTATATTCCTCCCAAAATGTTCCCTCTTTATTAAGCATTAAAACAACAGAGTTACATCATTATTCCTACTGAACCTGACCACATCTATTAGTGTAGTGTTGTACTAGCATTGCAGTGTTGGTCCTTGTCTGCATCCCCACACATCCCATTTGGGGAGCCATTAGTATCGTGGGTTAGAGACCCTACCTGCATTTTAACCAAGAACTTCTATCTGAAGTGTCGAGAAAAGAAGGGCTTAAGAAAACCACTTAGGAATGTGCAGGCAATAAAACAACTGACTAAATCTGGAGAATAAAGGCACCAAAACATTTTAATTCACTCCCCCCACTGTACATCAGAGAAAAATAAGACTTAGACACAGACACACAGAGTTTTGTCACAATGCTTGTACACTGATCTGAGATGAAATGTCTGAAAAATCTTCATTATAGACAGGTCCTGCTTCTATCTCAATTCCGACTTCAGTCTTGATCCTCGTTAATCTTCAATGTGCAGAATTCTCACAGTCCCTGCAGGATCAGATGAATCTTTCAACTTTCTTCAACTTGAGAAGCAATAACATTCTCCCAAGTAACGTTCTCTCTCAGCAGCAGTGATGCATCTCCAAACAGTCCAAGATACAGAGAAGTGAAGAAGAAGCAAAGAAGGAGGAAGTCACTGGTAGGGAGGAAGAGAAGAGGAGAAGAGGGAAGAGTAGTGTGCAGATACTTTGCAACTTCAGGTTTAAAACCTTTGAAAAAACACATAAATTTGACTTAACAGATTCTGCTCAGCTTTTAGAGCATAACAGTTAGTCATGAAAAATTGAGGATGCCTCCCCCCGAAATGTACGTATGAATTTTTATTTGATATACATTCAAAACATTAATGTATCCAAGCTTTGCAATAATGCTGTTTGATTAGAGTTTGCCTTTAAATAATACCTGCTTTTTTAGGATCCCTGAAGATTTCTATAGGTTATATATATAATGTTTAATGTTTATCTTTATAGTGTTCATTTGAAACTACAGAATTCTTTGATGTATTGACTGTGAGATACCTCTGCTAAATTTAAATAGCTACTGTAAACAAACTGGATGTTTACTATACAATCAGTTTCTCCATGTGTTTTCTATAAGGAGATATCTAAAGTATTTAGATTATTACTACAAGCAGTAACTGGTTTATGGAGCTATTTGTTATCAGGACAACTTCAGTTAAGAGGTGAATAATTTCTGTGATAAGCATATTACAAATACTCAGGCACTTAGTAAGACACGTAGGACATACCTTTCATCCTTCCTGTCACACTTTGAGACAGGGAAGGAGTTTCTTCTGATTTTTCTTCATCCCATATGTTAGGCCACGACACAACTAATATCTGACCATGCTGCCTTATGTTTTATTGGCTGCTTGCCCATTTCTTGGGGCAATTTCACAACATGTGTCTTGAGCTCTATTTGATTCACTCCTCTGAGGTTGATTTTGTCCCTTGGTGCCAGTGTCTGTAATATAATTGCCTGTACGCAGGCTGTTTGCAGACAGAATTCTTCTGCTGGGTACATTTTGACACACCCCATGTGGTCCTCAGGGTTTGCCAAAGCACTTGCTGCATTGCAACCTGTTTTCTTCTCATCAACAAGTACCTTTCATGATGTCTTTTTTTTTTCTCTGCTGTCCAAGCTTTATTTTTCTAAAGACACCTGTCTTTTTTGGGGGTTCTTCTCTACATGACAGGATTTAACAGGATCATAAAAGCTATTCTTGGAGTTGTTGGAATTTTATTGTTACAGAGTCACAATTAAAAATTTAAAGAGATGGTAATTTAATAAAGTTTATTAGATCCATAAAAGGATTCTCCCCATATTTTATGCAATCAAGTTACTCACCCAGAGAGAACAGACATTATGACCAGCTCCACAGTGCCCTTTAACCAGCCCAACAACCTAAGCTAGGTAATGGCACTTTTTAACCTTTCTCATTGAATCTCTGACAATGCACTACACAGAGCTGAAGAACAATACATCAAGAACGAACACAAGGGAAACTTCATTCTACCTTAGTGGTTCAGAGGTTGACATGAATAGAAAGTGTTTTGATCAAGCCTCTATTCAAACAGCTGTTCATGTATTTTATCTTCTATGGTCTTTGAATAAATGCATTAACACTACAGAACAACAGGAAAGTTGTTGCACAGTCAGTGCCTCTAAGTCAGACAAGAACAGAGTTAGGTTGTTTTTTCAGGATGGTAGTACTTTCATTTAACCATCTAAACCACAGATGTCATTTTACCACTCAAGTCTTTGTGACCAGTTTTTGTGGATGTTGCCTTAGCTACTTAATAAGAAATGCTTAACTGTTGCCTATGTGACTTAACCAGTATTAGATGTTCTCAGTTGGGTTTGTAAGTTCTTTGGGACTCTGAAGATCACTTAGGGCTGCAGATCAGTTTGCTTCCAAAGTGAAAACATCAAAGGTTCCATACAGGCATTCAGAATTAATAAGGTTGACCACAATGAATATTTTTCCCCACTTCTTTCTATAAATGTACAACAATTGCAGGGATATTCAATCTGTATGTCTGCACAAGCCAACATCTTGACTATAGAACAAGGATAAATGCCCTCAAGTTGTGCCAAGAGAAGGTGAGGTTAGCCGTTTGGTAAATCTTCTTTATTGAAAGGGTCACCAGGAACCAGATTAGGCTGCCCAGGGGTTAAATCATCATTCCTGGACATGCTTAAAAGTCATGTAGATATGAAGCTTAGGGATGTGATTTAGCAGTGTGCTTGGGAGAGTCATGTTTATGGCTTGACTCAATGGCATTAGAGGTTTTCTCCAGCATAAACAATTCTATGATTCTATGATATTCAAAAGTTTTTAGTCCAGATGAATCTAACACTGTTAAGAGCAAAGAAATTAGAGGAATGTAAGAGTTCAGTTCATTCTGTAGGCACTCTGTATGGAAAAACCTCAAAATGCTTGAATAGGCATCTAAAGATTCAGTCTGTTGCTAGAATTTTCATCTTTTTGAGCTGGATGCAGGGAAGAAATGCTACATGATCACGAGATTATAGAAACAAAGAACAAAAATAATATGACAAATAATCACACTGCATTTTGTTATCACAGTCTCCTATTCTGGGATTGAAAATATCAACAAGTACAGACAGTGCAAGTGCAAATGAAGAGTCAGGCAAACCCACTTTTTGATTACAAACCCTCTTTTGATTCCTTTGTCATTTGCCCAGCTGGGCTGTTACTCTGTCTACCTGATTTTCTATCTTTCATCTGTAAATATGTTTGTATTTGGAAAGAGGCAATTTGTTCTAGACAGAAGTGTCTAAGTATCTGTCTAATTGAAGTGTACATTTATTTATGGGTAAAGAGAAATGCTATAAGAAGTTAATCAGGTAATTAATATATTCCCTTCTACAGAAATGCTTTCATATTTTTCTAACCTAGTTTGAATCTTTCAGATTGGTAGAAACCCAGGATATCCTTCCCTTTCTTCTCTGACTTCTATACTTCAAATGGAAAACTAACACATTCTTGCATAAAAGGAAAACTGTTCTTAAGTATTTTAAAGAGAAAATTAAAAGGAGTCAAACTTTCATCTCAATATTAAAATCAAAATGATCATTAACTGCTTCATGACCAAGGCAGTGCACTAGGGGTCAGTTTCTCACCTGCTGCTCCTCAGCAGACAGTACACTCACCTTTGTGACCAGACAACTATGACCTGAAGGCCAGGCCTAAGTGTGTGCTGCGCATGTCTAAAATGCTAATGTGTAATCTACATGGTGCCCAGACACACAATTTCAACCCTGGTCCCAAAAATCATCCTTCCTGTACATTAAACCATGAACAATTTAAGCACTCAAAACACCCTTCTTTTGGTCCTGATGGAAAGGGCTGTGGTACTTAGCATGGATGAAACAGGAATCATGATAGGTCCTCCAATCTTCCTCCTTTTTTATCTCATTTTGAAAGTTCTCCACTAGAAATACTTCTTCAAGATAGGGTTCTCCTCTTGGTACTGTGGACAGGGATCAGAGTAAAAAGAGCACTGATAAGTCTATCTTCAATGCTCTGTTCACATCAAGAAAATGGCTTTCTTTGATAATGACATTATCAAATGCAGTTATTTATTTCATGATACGGAGCACACTGCCTGAGGGATCATAAATAATTCATTGGCTGAGATTGAAAAGATATTTTTATGCTTGGGCCTTCTATTGAGAAGATGAAAATAATATTCCATTCTTTAAAGAATCTGCAAAGTTCTGAATAATCAACAATTAAGTGAATTATGCAAGAATATCAATTTTTTTCTAGATAAATTCAGAGGATAGGTGGGAAAATCTGGAAAGACATTGAAGGTTACTCTTTCCCTCTGTCTTTTCTTTTTTTGAGGTGGAGGAAGAGAATAAATTAACTGCATATGGTGATGCTATCCCACAAGTGTTTAGTTCACTGAGTTCAGCCAACAACAGCAGAGGCAGAGTCTTTAGTTGTAGTTAGAATCATAGAATCATAGAATCATTAGGGATTGGAAAGGACCTCAAAAGATCATCTAGTCCAATCCCCCTGCCACAGCAAGACCACCCAAGACACAATGAAGGAACTGTCTACCCTGTTATTATATGCACAGGTGATGTTGGTAGGACAAGCTGCAAAGTCAAAGAGCCTTTCCCTGTACATTTTAAGGTAATACTCTATTTTATTCAACTGCAAATGTTCATACAGTTATAATTCTGTGTATGTAATAATGTACACGATATTAGATCTTAATGGAAGCATCCTATCAGCCCTCTCAAGCTAGCAGGTATGCGTGGAGAGTACCTTCTTTAAGTAATTAGATTTCATAATTTGAAAATTTACTTTAAAGTGGTGTTTTCTGGATGTGGTAAAACACAAGTAAACTAAATGGTATGTACGGATCTTAAGTGTATGGTTCTATAAAGTTTAACAAAGGTAAAAGCAGTTCAGCAGCATGAGGTTTCTGAAACAACTGCACCAAGGCAAAAATTTGTGGCTTTAGATTCAAATAGATGAAATTATTATAAAGTTGATACATACATCATCTGGTAAGGAGCATCCATACAAATAAAATACACTCAAGAAGTAGTTTGGAGTAAACTAGTGGAGATTGCTTGCATGAAGACTCTCACTTACAGGGCATGGCATAGGTTTTGTGCTTGTAAATTAACCCATAATATCATTCTACGTAACTACATTCTTTCTCTAAATTATTATCCTGCAAAGCTACAAATGCCCCTACTGAAGAATAGGGGTTTTTTTTCTATTGGAATATGTCCCCAATTCTAAGCATAAAGATATCTAAGTATTAAGTATACTTTAGTGTCTACAAGAGTAGGGTGCACTGCCAGCAAGTTTGTTGATGATACAAAGCTGGGTGGTGTCACCGACACCCCAGCAGACTGTGCTGCCATTCAGCGAGACCTGGACAGGCTGGAGAGCTGGGNTCTTTAGCTTGGAGAAGAGGAGGCTGAGAGGTGACCATATTAATATCTGCAAATATGTGAGGGGTGGGTGTCAGGAGGATGGAGCCAGGCTCTTCTCAAGGTCAGCTGGTGACAGGACAAGGGACAGTGGGTGCAAGCTGGAACACAGGAGGTTCCATACCAATATCAGCAGGAACATCTTCCCAGGGAGGGTGTTGGAGCATTGGAACAGGCTGCCCAGGGAGTTTGTGTAGTCTCCTTCTCTGGAGAAGTTCAAGACCCACCTGGATCTCTTCCTGTGCAACTTGGTCTAGGTGATCCTGCTGTGGAAACAGGATTGAACTAGATAATCTTTTGAGGTCCCTTCCTATTCCTAAAGATTCTATGATTCCATGATAGACTCACAGAAGAGTTTTGGCTGGAAGAGACCTTCAAGACTGTTGAGTCCAACCTTTTCCCAGCCCTATCAGCAAAGTCATAGGATTCTTTTTTTTTGTTTTATGTAGTACTTTTGCTAAACATTGAAGAGTTATTACCTGTTTTATCTCAGACTGCAGTTTCTGAGAGCAATAAATGTCTGTATTTTTTCATAGAAACCAAGTGGAAATTCCCAACTTGCACCACATCCTCTGTCAAGAAGCCTAGTATGAAATAAATCTGTTTTTAACGGAGGAGGCAAAGCCCATGCATATAAAAATATCTCATTATCCTTAAACATGCAGAGTTCTCATTGTATGCATCTTAGTTGAGGGCATAGTTGATTACTATTGTTCAGTGGCTGATCAGATCAGTTGTCCAGACTAGCAACTGGATTGTCATTCCCCAAAGCCATGCACCTGAGCCGCTTTTCTTCATTTCACCTGTTTTCCATCTTGGTGGCAGCTCTTTTAGCCCTACCCTGTTTTCTCAGACTTTCTCTTCTACCTTTGAAGCAGCCTTAGCTTCTGGGTTATCCTTGAAAACTGGTTCATTTTATAACTGCAATGAAGTTTTTTTCATGGTGTTATTTTCATGATGATGTTATTTTCATGATACTACACTATTTATGATGAAGACCAGAATGCCATTGGTATTTTTGGCCACCTCATCACACTGCTGGCTCATGTTCAGCTGGCTGTCAATCAGCATCCCTGAGTCCTTCTCTACTAAGAAGTTCTCCAGACACTCTTACCAGCTAAAGTTGTCCTACCTTTTACCCAATCATTCTCTATCTCTGTGTTTTCCTGCCGCCATCTGAAATCCAGCAACTTTTATGAGAAGAGGTTTTGAGACAATCCAGCACTGTGTGGTAACTCTTCAAGTGAAAGACAAAATTTGTCTTGAGTAAAAGCCTAAACTGTCCTTTATGTTTGTTATCATATAAATTGTATATGGTATTTTTCTGAGGTATTTTGTCCTGACTGTTGATGCCTCTTCTATTAAATTACTGACTCCACAGCAATGGTACTTCACCCAGAAAATTACACATTGAACGAAGTTTGCAAGATATTCCTGGAGTAAAGCAATAGAATTATAAGATGAGATTCATCCTCGTAATCTCTGCTTCTTGACAGCTTCGGCAGAACTCAGATTTGCTGGATGTATTGAATTTAATATAAAATTTCAGCATGCACTAAGGATGAAATTGTTGATAAAGCTGGAAGCTGGAAAGAAAAGAACCACTGATAACAGACAGGATGTAAGGAACTAAAATAGTAAGAAATGCTTTCTTTGATGTAAAAACTATTAAAAAGCAGAGAGAGAATAGGAAGAGCTAAAGTGAGAAAACTTCTGGGTTGAAATAATAACAGTTTAGTAAGCAAAAAGAAAGATTAAAAAAAAAGCTATGATGCAATGACCATATCCTACAAGTAGATCAAAGCCCATGCAGTCTCTGAACAATAACTCGTACCTCTCAAAAAAAAACACCATTCACTTTGTATTGCTGAATATAGAACCACAGAATTTCTCTCTGCCCAGCTCTCCAGCCTATCCAGGTCTCGCTGAATGGCAGCACAGTCTGCTGATCCTAGGGGATGCAGAAAGGTCCTTTGGTCTACCTGGGTCAACTCTCCATGAAGTTTCCCCTCCTCAAGTCTTGCTCACCCTCAGCTAAATCACTGCAGAGGCAGAGTGGCAACGTGAGATAGCCTTGATTTTGTTCAACTACTTCTCAGCAGTAGCCAAATTTCTGGTCTGTTATCACCACAGCTTTAGTCACAAATCCAAAAGAAGGTCATGTGGGCTGCTATACAGAAAATTGACCCTGTCCCTGCCAGACAGAGTACATCAGACCTGGAAAATAAGATGAGAAATAAAATCTAAAACTCACCTATTGAATCAAAGAAGTTTAAATATTTGGCTCTTTGTTATTTATTTGGAGGTTTCTAGTACCTTTGGCATATTTTTTTTCACTGTCATGGCAGCTATTGTTTTAATTTGTGCTAAAGACCATCAGTGGGGAAAAGCAACATAGAATTAATATAAATCTGACTAATTTAAGCTGAATAAATCATAAAAAGCATGGATAATTTCTGCAAATCATGTAGCTCAAGAAGAAAGTCTTTTTCTAGTCCTTAATTCTATGACAGTGAAGCTCTGTTGGTTTAAGCTATTATTTTCCTTGACCATCTGTTATGGATCTTGGGATACAGGATTCTTCCTTCCAAATGACTCAGCCAAAGGGAACATTTGACATAATATTAACTTCTGTTAGTTCAAATCTTGCAGCAAAACACCGATCAGACTTCACAGGGAAGTGTCTGAAGCTACAACCTAGAGCTGTGAGGTACTGGTGTCTTAAACTGCCATGGATCTAGGTGAGTAAAGCATATGGGTTCCAAACAAAGATTCAAGTACCAATGCTGAAGATAATAAGAAAATTCTCTATTAGAACAACGATTTAGGACAGAAGCATGGCAAGTGGACAAACTCATGCACTACATTGTCGAAGATGGCTTGTAACCAGCATGTGCAGAAATAGGCATGTGGGTTCTGCCTGGACAGTCACAAGAGAAAGGCTTATTGTGCTCAGCATGGCCCCTCAATATCTACCACCCCAAAAGGATTTCCAATAGCCACAGCACATTCATTTTTTCATTAGTGTTTGCCCATCTGTAAAAACAAAACCAAAGATTAAAACGGCTTTATGAGCTGATCTAAGGAAAACAAGAGTACAGGAGACTTATTTTACACAGATACACATTTGCAGATCTTTTATTCAGTTGTTAATGAAAGCTGAGAAGAGCTCTGTATAAACTTCTTGCTTACCTGTTACACAGTCATTTGTACAAAGGCAAAACATTCAACCCTTTTTCAGAATGGAAGTAGAATATTTTCGTGACACAGAGGTGCCATGGTAGGATCAATTAAACGACATCAGTGGCTCTGAAATCTCACATCTCTGAACTTGTAGCGTAGCAACTTCATTTTTTTTGGTAATGAAATGGATTTTAAATACAACGTACTGGAAATCACATAAGCACATGCTTGTTGCTTGTTAATTCTCTGGCTGATTTCTTGACCAGATAAGCCTGGATAAATCCCGGATGAACACCTGGATGTTTATCCTAATTGGAAGTGTACAGTAAGTTTGAACTTCGCATGAAGATTTAAGAATAGAACACAATACCCAGCAATGCTGCTCACTTCAAGCAGGCCAGAAATAACCTAGGCTCCTTCTTGATACAAAAACAGTCATCTGTCAAAATGACTGGAAATAAAAGGAGTGATACAAAACAATAAAGCAATATTTGTGCCAACTTTGCTCTTCATAATACAAATTCCTTTGTCTAGGTATAATGTTTGATAAGAAACACCACTATTTTGGCAAAGGAATGAGGCGCCTGCTTGCCACATGAAATTAGAGAAAAATATTCAAAGACAATAGTTGTTTATTGTAATAATAATTAAAAAAGTTTATTATTATTATATTGCAATATTATTATATTATAAAATAATACAATAATATAGTAACTATTGTTATTATAAATATATAATAATAATTATAAACATTACATTTTTATAAACATATTAAAATTATAAGCAAATATAGCTACAATTATAAATAATAATAATTAATATATTACAATATAATATTATAAATTAATACAATATAATTATTGTTGTAGTTATATTGTTATGTACTGCTATATTGCTATTGTTATTCTAATAATAAAATATAATGATATTATAATATAANTTATTATTATTATTATTATTATTATTATTATTATTATTATTATATTTCCTACAAAATCAAAGCAGTAAAATAGGATCTGGAAAAGGAGAATTAATTAACTGTTGGCTGTCTTAGATATCTCTCCTCTCTTTGGAGTGGTATGGTTCCACACCATATAATTTGTTTGACTGAACTGTTGTGCTTGACTTCCTGAGTTTGGTGGAACATTCTGGATTAAGCCTAGTCATGCATATATATTGTACTACGTAGTTTAGGTATTGTAGTCATACTATGACTTTTTGAGGTGGCACTTTTAGGAGTAAACACCTCAAAACCTGTATGATGTGAAAGTAAGGTACTCGGTGCTGTCTGTTGAGTGTGAAAATTTTCTGAACGCATAGTCCTTTCAGAATCCAAAGTATTCATCAACAATGTTCTGTGTTATTAGGGTAGGATCTGTTGTGATTCCAGTGTCCTGTTAGGACATGGTGAAGGTTAGCACAAGAACTATAGTCTGTTTTCACTTAGCCGGTCTCACAGAGTTGGCATAAGGAAATTAGGTTTCCCATTAACAGATGTGTGACATTGTATAACTGTCTTTCTGTCTCAGATATCCTCGGATTGACACCTGTAAAATAAGAATGCAAATCTGTTGCCTTGTTTTTGTTTTTTTTTAATATATATAAGAAGTTTTTATATCTTAAAAATGGAAAATAACATGTAAGCACTAAGTACTGTTGGTTAGCAGTATGTTTGAGTGTATGCGTGATCATCTACTACTATGGAGCTCAGTCTACTGTCTTATTTCTCCCTCCCTTATAAAAGTGAAACATATTTTTGTCATCACAATGCAGGAATAATACACTGTACATAAACCTTTCCTAAATTATATGCTTCTTTTGGAAATAAAGTGCATGTGCATCCTGAAGAGAAAACCTATCATTAGTGACTGTCGTTTCTGGACAAATGTCTTTGTCTATAGCGTTTGTTTTTCCCCATGGAACAGTTTAAGATCTCAGCATTACAAGTGCTAATACGTTACAATATTTGTGTTAGTTAATTAAGCCTATTAGATGAAAATTACCTGATATGTTGGATTTTATCTTTTTTCTGTCTCCACTTAGGTAATTTAGGGAAATGGATTTCAGTGTTAAGAGTAAAACCCAGACTTGGTTTTGGAGTGGGAAAAATTTAAGCATGCCTATCTGTTTCCCAGTTGTGTGCAATATAGCGAGTGCTTTTTCGTCTCCAAACCACTGTAATTATTAACATGAGTTAATCCTACACATTTTTCTTTGTAAAACATTTGATGACATGGTAATTTATGTTTTTCCTGACTTAGTGTCAGGCCATAATGGCCTTGAGCTTCTTTACCTGGGACTCTGACTGATGTTCTATCTATGTGTTCAGAAACACCATTTAGGTTCAACACTTCATTTAGTGACTGAAGGCAACTTCAGTCACTGCATGAGGTGTGGTGTAGGTGTATCTGTCTCAAGCTGAGCTTTCTAGGTGGGCCATTTAGTCTTAGACTGTAGTCTCTTACTCAGACTTGCTTCAGGCCCCATGGTTATTTTTCTGATGGAACACCTCGTTATTGTGCATCACATGTTCTGTCAAGGGCTACCAGTGCTCCCTGTCATCACCTTTGCTCTGCCCACTATTCTTGGAAGCAATGAGACTGTGCTCTGTAGGTGAGGGCACTGCCTATAGTGGGGTCACCCTGGGCTCATGGCTCATTCCAGTTCATGGAGTAGCTCCTCTCTTCAGACTCCACAACACTATAAATCCCATTACTGTTTTGTTGACTAGACAATGTGATGTCTAAAGCGATATCTCAGTGGTACTCCTAGGAACCAGTCAACTATGATTTCCTCTGTGGTAGTATTCATCTGGCTAAAGGTAGTGTCTGGTCATAGGTAGTACAGTTTCTCACAGGACCACACAGCAGAACCTCTACCAAACCCCACACAAATACAATGCAAGGAAATTGGTTTAAAGAGTGACTTAAATGGAGAAGACTAGAATTTCTTTGTTAACAGTAGCTCTGCATACTTTATTGTGGCAAATTGATAGAAATAACAGATGGATTTATTTATGGTATTCCATGGTGCAGAACCATGAATTGAGGAGGTCAGATTGATAGGGACCTGATTCATACACCCCCTAGGTTTATCAATCTACTTGTACTGATTGAAATGAATACTGAAAATAAGAAGTAAAACAGGCAATGACAACATATTTTTTTAAAGATTAAGTGAAAACCTGAAACCCTGAGATTTACTGAAGGTGGAAACCCCATGAATTGGAAGAAAATATTGGAAAGACTTCAGGACAGAATCTAGAGGATCTCTCTAGACCATCCAGAGAGAACTCAAGAGGCTGGAGAAACGAGCAAACAAGAACCTCATGATGTTTAACAAATGACCTCCTGAACTTGTGGAGAAACAATTCCATGCACCACGTCTGAGGACTGACTGGGAAGCAGGTTTGCAAAGAATGATGTCGGGTTTCTGATGATTAGAAAGTTGTCCATGAGTCAGCAATGTGATCTTTCAGCAAAGATCAACAGCTTCCCAACTGCAAGAGGAACATTTCCACTGGTGGGAGGAGATGATATTTCCACTCTACTGAGCATTGTTGAGACATTTATAGTTTTAGATCAAATTCTGGGCTTTCTAGCAGAAGACAGACAGTGCAAAGGGCCAGAAAGATAATAAAGGGAGTAGAATCTCCAACATATGTGGAGAGGTTGAGAGAGATGGAGCTGGTCTGTTTAGCTTAGAAAAGAGGAGGCTCAGAGATGACCTTCTTGCTGTCTATAACTACAGAAAAGGTGGTTATCGTCAGGAGGGGGTCAGTCTTTTCTCCCTGGACACTGGAAACAGCACAAGGGATCATAGTCTTAAGCGCCATCAGGGGAGGATTAGACTTGACATTAGGAAAAGGTTTTTTACTGGAAGAGTAATCAGATTTTGGAACGGGCTGCCCACAGAGGTGTTGGGTCACTGTCTCTGGAGTTGTTTAAGGTTAGTCTGGATGAAGTGCTGAGTGGCATGATCTAGATGTTAGATATTAAGTTTACTTGGTTTATTTGGATTTATGTTGGACTGGATATTCTCTAAGGTCTTTTCCAGCCACATCATTACTGTGATACTGTGAAGTTAGGGTGAAGTGGGAAGATGCTGAAGATGATAGGAAGATCCTTCCTCTGAAGAGTGAGGTTTAATTATTTTCTACTGCAGTTAAATAGCTGAAATTTCTCATTTTTGAGTCTTCTTTCCAGAACAGAACTTGACAACAGACACTGATGACTACTTTCCCATTTGACAGCAGGTTAAGCCAAAAAGCTGTCTCTTCACTCAGATTGAATCTGTTCCCAGACTCAGGATTTTCCTTATCATGTAGGCTAGAAGATCCCCTTTTTTCTTAACGTGAGCTGTTGAATTCTACTGGCCACATTACATTCTATAGCATGTATAGGGATGCATCCAAACTACATCCACAGCGTTCAGTCTAAAACCGTTTGCATATTTTGCACTTGTATGCCCTACTTTTTATGGCTTCAGCTGAGTATTCCAACTTGATCCTGATGCATCCTGAGAAATACAACTGACGTTTCAGTAGGTTAATTTGCCAAGTGTGCGTTTCCTGCATTTGAAACAAGTCACTTAGTGTTTGTGTGTAAAGCACACCCTGTTTACAATAAGGTTGGAATGGGAGCAGCGTCTGCAGGTTGTCTCATGAATATTCAGTCTCCCTAGCAATTTCAGTCAGATGTGTAATGTTTTGGTCAGTCTTGTCTATATAATCTTTGATAAGAGCTTAACATATTTTCTGTCCATGTTGACAAGCAATTTCTTATAGCTCCATAGATTCTCCTGTCACTCTAGTTTTCGTGAGATATTGCTGGCCAGTTAGCTTTATTGTGACACACAGAGATACTTGCTCAAAGACCTGAGAAAAGACTTCAGTCTTCACAAATTACTGCGCTTGGAGTGCTTTGCACCTTGGGATGTGAAGCAGAATTGTGGTTTTAATGCAAAAATTCACGAGTCTCAGGGCACATATTTGTATAAGCAATCTTGTGGATGGGAGGTGCCAGGTACGACTGTAATGTATTGTCTGCAGTATCTGAAGACTCATTGTTACTGTAATATCTGCAACCATCATTTCCATTTGGTAGAAAAATTGACATTATTTCCAATTGAAATTACCTTTTAAAAAGTTTCACTAACCTCCTTGTAGTTTGTGAGTCACATAAATGCACTTACTTCTTCCTGACCTTGTTAAAAAACAAAGATCCTGTTTTCCTGTTTACAGGGAAAGCAATACAGCCACTCAGCTGTTAAGCATGGCTTTTGCAATAGCAACTGCAATAACCAGTGGCTGTGTCCTATATCGTAATGCACTATGATGAAACGTATTTCCTGTATTAACTTCAGAGCAAGCCTAGCACTTTCAGAACACTAATGAATAGAGTGCTGTCTCATCTCCCTTGCCTTTCCACACACTCAAGATAAAAAAAATAGGACTGTGCCTCCTCCAGCTGTCATCTAAGTTCTGAACCTGCAAAGACCTTTTATAATACAAAGACTCCTTTTTTTTTTCCTGTTGAATGTAATGCCATCAGTTTGTTGGCTTAGGTATGCTAGATATGGGAGAGCACTTAGCTGTGTGTCGTGTTTTCTGTGCTCATCTGTTTCGATTTGTGGTGTTACAGACGAATGTTCACTTTCATCTCTGTGGTAGAGTGACTTTGATACTCCTCTCAACTTAAGATGCCAGGGTGGATCAAAGCTGTTCCCAACAGACATGTGCATATGAGGTAGCAGAGGGTGACTGATTGACACAAAGCTTATATTGCCAAATGATAATGCTGGCAAATGATAATGCTGCTGTTTGGTATATATTTTCCTTGTTTTCTTTAGTTTATTGTGAGCAAGAAAGCTCTCTGAATCTCAATCAGTGAGAATGACTGGAGAAAAGTTTTCTCTTGCTGTGAACAAAAGACAAACAACAGTTTGTGGCATTTTTTTCCCCTTATATTTTGATTTCAAGTTAAGTGTAGTCATTGCAATGTACCAGCAATCTTTGCTGTTTTTGAGGGAGGGATGAATGGGAAGTGAGACCTTCATCTTTTCCAGCATACTGATTCAGGAATATCTGTACTTTGATGAGTGCTTTTTATAGTCTTCTCAGATTATTCTAGAAGGAAAGATTGAAAAACTCATAACATCCTCATCGGTTTCAACTGCAGTGGGTATGCTGGGAGAGCACTGTGGTTGATTAGATGTTTTGGGTGAAATTTTGCACCTAAAAGTTTGTTTTCTCCCACGGACAATAATGTGGTGTTGTACTTGCACTTGTTTATTGAGGGATGGGGTTTTCTACATTTAATATTACACGGTTCTGAAGCTGCTAGGGTTCCTCTACCTGCTGTACTTCATCCTGCTTCACAATTTCAAAAGATGCTTGGTTGCATAGCACTAGATATAGATAGAAAACAAAGACCAACATACTTCTGAAGGACATAATCTATAGCCATTGATTTCAGTGTGCTTTGGATAATGCTTCAGGGAAGGTAATATAACCAAGCAAACTTTTCCTTCATCATTGATGGTTCATATTTTCTATTTTGGTTTCAAATTCCCTGTTACAAGATGGATAATACGTGTCTGAGCGTTAGAGGCATATGAGTCAAGAGAATTGACAGAGCGCTAGCATTCCAATGTTACATGTATGGTGCCGAGTAATTGCTACACGTGATTTTATAAGTAAATTTCTACAGTAGAAATCAGGGCTTTGGTGAAGTCAGGACTTTTAATCTTTCTTCCTAAATCAGCAAAATCCAAATTCAGTGCAAACTCACTGGAGTTCTTGGGCAGACATTTTCGTTTGGACAAACCTCAGGAAAATCCCATGTTAAAAACAAAAGACAAAAGTTTCAATTCTTAGGTTTATCTATGGGAGTGAGCATGTTCAGCCTTGAAGAGAACATGTTCGGCTTGATCTCAACCAGACGAGGCTCTGTCCTTGAGGAAGGTAGTAACCAGATATCATAGCCAATTAGCATTTAGACAAACAAGTATATAATGTTATTGTATTCAGTGACAAAAGGCCAAGCATATGGATGGCCCTCTTGTCTGTGTATTAAAGGAGTGCATGCTTGCTTAATAAAGTATCTTCTCTGGATCAAGTTGTGAAGTCTGTGCCCTTCATTGATACATATATCCAGGCTTGCATTTTGATGTCAATAGACTTTCATAAGTTAAAAATCAGGAAGACTTTAATTCATTTAATCCAAATAATTTATGAAAGAGAAGAGCAATGCAGTATGATTCTTCAAGTTGCATAACAGCAACTTTTGTAAAACAGGGAATATTTTCCTCATCAATAACCATCTAGGTACCGCATTTTTCACTCTCTTCAGACATATGGTTTTTTGGGATATTAGTATCTCAGCTCAGCTTGGAAAATTCGGTGTGTTGACAATACACAAACAGTTCCATATTGAGGGTTTGCAACTGGTAACACATTTCATCCCTTGTTTTGTTAGCATACCTAAGTTTTATTTATAAGTAGACAATTTGGTGTATATATGGTTTTCTCAAAGTGTTAACTCAATTTGCTGTTTGTTATTCCAGGTGTGAAATTTCTCCCTGAAGTCACTGGTATAATTTCTAGTTTCTTCTCTGTTACCATTGTTATTATTTTTGCACTGTGTGTGGAAGGTGGCAGTATGCCTTCGTTAAGTCAGTGAAAGATTTCAGAGCAGGTTAGATAATTGAAAGGATACTCACACTATAACTTCTGCTTTTCTTTCCTTTTTAGTTTTTGCTGACTCCTTTCCATATCTGTGCTTAGTGGCGTGTTGTATGTCACTCTAAACATGTGACTCTAAAAGCTATGTGTTATAGTTAGGGTTCATGAGGATACAGCATGAAATGACTGCACCCACACAAATAAGTGGATATGGGTAGAAACATATTATGTACACAAGATATAATAGACAAAATGCAATCATCAGACATGATGTTCACACCCAGATGGTCACGCACAGGATGTAGAGCAGCATTCTCCCAGGGGAGTGTAGCAAAGCACCAAGAGGTAGCGGGTGTCCCTGCATCAGATGAATTTGTTGCCCCCCTGCTCTTGCTCCTAGAATGTTTTATATATTTAGCATCCAGACTCATGGGGCCAGTAAGTGTAAGGAGGATGGGCAGAATACACCCAGGACTAGGTAATATGCAAAGTTACTGAGTATATCCTGCCAGACTTGTGGGGATGTTTTAACCCCTACCCACATCATATCTTCCTCTCTCCTCTTCAGGGCACGTTCCTTCCTCAAGTTCTGACCAGCACAGTGCCCAGTTTCATCAGGGGAGGATTTGATCTAACAGTTGAAGGTCTTTCTCCCTCATCCTGTTGGAAAACACTCTGTAGTTTCTACTGTATGAAAACATAAGAGTAAACAATTCTTTCCCATAGCTGCTGGTTCAGCTAAAGTGACAACATCACCATATGCCACTGGACCATCATATCTCACTCAATATTTTCCCACTCCTAATGCACTATGATTAGTCACTATGATTTATAGTTAAGTTTTAATCAAAATGTTTGTTTATCTGATCCTATTTCTGCTTGTTTTGGGGGGACTGAGTTTAGTCTGGCTCATCCAGACATAGTTTAATTTGTTATAAAAAGCAGAAAGAGGTGACAGCAGATCATCAATTCTTATTGTGTGTGGCACTGGATAACACTGGAATTGCTTTGAATTAGAACTCAGTGTTTACTGGTAGAGAAGAGAGAGACCTATTATACAGAGCAAGATTCAGTTGCTGAGTTATCGTTGGAAGACAGAGAAAAACTAACCACGTTATCAATACACAGTAGTGACTAAAGCTGAAATAAACCAGTGATAACCTCAGGCTTCCTTCTACATTTAGCCTTTATGCTAGAGCACAAGCAAACATGAATCAATGGTTCTTCCTTTTCTTCCCTGAAGCCCTTTATTTTGTTGAAAGATCTGGACTTGAGTTTCTGAACTGGCAGATATTGGCATTTCTTGCCCACTGAGGGCAGTACTATAAGGATCCAACTCATGTGGTGCAGATAGACTAAGAAATCTTTATGGTTTGTGTTGCTAGTAAGCTGCCAGCCCACTGAGGTAGGGAGACAGTCAGATGATTTTCATCAAAGTGCTATCCAACTCCTACCATTACAGCTTGGAGGAAACAGATTCATGTTTGCGATGTAACCGTGAGATTCAGAGTTGGATTTGTTGTAGTTGGACAATAGCTTATTTTCTTTTATAACACAGCAATGGAATGAATAATTAATAACAATCACTGCGCACATACTTCAGCTTCTGATGTGAATAGCAGTCTGTTAAAGTAGTGTCTCCTCCTCAGCCCCTTTACAGACGAGTACAGGAGATAAATAGCTTACAGCTTTCTAACTTCAGGCTGAGGTTTTTATTGATTCGGAGGATCACATAGCTCAGAATTACCTCCCTGGAAATCAGCAGCCTTGGTGTAGAGTGTTTTTTGGA
Organism: Upupa epops; assembly: GCA_013397515.1. Taxonomy (NCBI): domain Eukaryota; kingdom Metazoa; phylum Chordata; class Aves; order Bucerotiformes; family Upupidae; genus Upupa; species Upupa epops. The sequence goes on from VZRI01001566.1 coordinate 52,537, forward strand.
TGGAATTCAGACAGAAAGGGGAAAAAAGCACTTCTTTATGGGCGATTGTCTTTGGCAATGCATGTAGAACTAAGGTTAGTTGTGACATGAAGTTGTATCTCATGGTAACAAAAGAAGAGGTTGACAACTGTTGACCTTGTGTACCCAACATGAAAGGAACAGGAGACTGATGCCTCCTGAGAGTTCTTTCCCTTCTGGTCACAGAAGGTGACTGGGAGACAGAAAAGGAGAAGGGAAGTGGCTGCCTGTACTGTTTTCCTGGCCTTACATAGGGCTTACAACAGCTGAATGAATTTTATGGAATTATAGACTATTCAGTAAATGCTGGATTCATCTTATGCAACTGTACAGATACATCTAAAACTCTGGAACTTTGGAACTCTGGACCTAAGTTGGTATAGGATGTCCATTATCTGCTGGAAGAACAATACATTAGGGTACCAGCAATCCAGGAGGCTTCTGGATTGCACTAATTATTACCTAATACAGCCCTGGAGAGAAAAACTGGTTGATATTCAGGGTTAACATCTTTCAAGGTGAAAAATGTACTGTTGAACAGGACCAACAGCAGCAGACCTTCATTGATATGCAAGGAAATGCTAACTAAATAAACAGGTACCGACGAAGAATAGAAAGGCACTATCTGGACATGACAGCATCAAGTTTGAAAGGCCAAAGCAGACCCACTCAGGAATGAATTTGGTAAGAGACAAAGACCAATAAGAAGGGCTTCTGCAGGTACATCAGCAAAAGGAGGGCTAAGGAAAACATGGGGCTACTGCAGAGTGGGATAAGATGCTGATCATGAAGGGCATAGAAGAGGCTGAGATATGAAAAATCTTCTCTATCTTGGTTTTCACTGTCAGACTCTGATCAAAAACAGGCTGATGCCTCAAACATTGCAAGTGGAGTTGTGGGGTGGTATTAGAACAGCTCTGCAGCTTCAAAAACTGAGCTGCTCTGCAGCTGGTAGAGCTGTGTGCTCTGCAGTGGGAAGACTTGCCAAACAGCTTGCTTTTTCTAGGTGCATTGCATATCACACCAAAAATAAGATGCAGCATCTCCCATGACCTCTGCCTCAAGGGATGGAGTGGATTAATGTTACGCTTCCCTCTCTCATACATGTGCACACCCACTTGCCCACCTAGTTGCCACATTCTTTCATATCAAAGTGATACCCCTTGCAGCAGGGAATGAAAAGGATTCAAACAATGGTGGGTGTCCCATCACCATCAAGCCATGACTCTGAGGAATGGACCTGAGCTGGAGTCATCAGGCACATAGATGATCCACATCCCATGGAAGCCCCCCATGCTAGCTGGAAAAAGATCATGGAGTACATGTCTCCTGTTGGGTGTGATTCTGAGTGGGAATGACATCACGTTACTACAGGGAATTGGACAGCAAGGGAGTTTCCTCTGAGACAGGGGAGGTAGCATAGCTAACTTGGGAGATATGAAAGAGCTATGTGAATCTTTGCAATGTGTTTTGTTTTTCCCCAGACTGAGGCTGTCTCTTTTTTGCCTATGACTACTCTAAGTGGCAAGTGAGTTCTCTCTGTCTTTTGTTTTAGTTCATTTTCACTTTTGCTAGTTAAGGAGATCTCGGCCCTGGTCTGGCCAGAATGGTCAACCAGATGGGATCCACTTGCAAGTACTGAGGGAGATGGGTGATGTCAATACAAGATAATTTATGACAATAAGATCATGGAAATTGACTGTAAAGTCATGGGGGATGATCTTGTGGCCTATAAGAAAGAAAAGTTACTCATGTTTCTAAGGACATAAATAGAGGAAGAAAGTGATCCTTCCTTTCCACTCAGCCCTAATGATACACATCCTAGAAGATCCTGCTCTGTGGTTGTACAACCCAGGGCAACCCAATAGAGCAAATATAATGAAGGGGCCTTAGCCTCTGGTGTATTAGGAAGGGTTGAGCATGCAGGGATTGCTCAGAATAGAAAAGAGATGTCTCAGAGGAGATGGTGTAATTTGTATAAATGCATGATGGATTAAATAAAACAGAGCCACATCTTCTCAGTGGTACTGTGTTGTTTTAATGTTGTCTGTGTTTCTCACGATAAAAATCTATTTAAATTAGCATTACATTAAATTCATTTTTCTAAAGATGAAGCAGGGTTTTTTTTCCATAACAGCAACTGCTAAGTGAGCTGCCTGTTTCTATCTTGACCCCTCCATGAGATGAGTATTTTATTGTTTTTATCCCTCTATCCTGTTGAGAGGAATGACTGTGTGGATGTCTGGCAGCTGACTAAGGTCAATCAGGGACAGGTGTAATCATTGAATCATAGAACAGCTCAGGTTGGAAAGGTCCAAAATTTAGTGGGAATAAGAGTCTAGATGAGATTATCTACTATCTTCTCAAACTGTGATTTGAAAACCTTCAGTTATGGGGGCTCTATCATGTCATTGCAGAAACTGTTCCAGTGAGCTATTGTTTTCAGTGTGAATTTCTTTCTCCTATCAAGATGAAAATATCATGGAATTTATTGTATGGGATTGCCACCTGTGCTTAGCCACATGAACTCTGCACTCATTGAGTGTTTGAGAGCAGTAGGTAATACAAACTTCAGAATATTTCTCCAGAAGGAGATTAAAATCTATTCCTGAAACAAATACTTGATTGTACAGTTGTGTTTATCTGGATGAATAATATTGTCCAACTCTAAACCCACCAGTTTTAAGCTTCATTCCACAGGCTGTGCAGACATAGGGACTTCTGAGCATTTGGCATTTGTAGTTCCTTGTATGTAATAAGTAGAATCATGTTCTTTTCAATTTACTTGTTTGAGTTTAGATTCCACAGGTCTGACCAATGTTGTAATGTATGCATTTTCCTTGACTCTTTTGTTCTCCTATAAAATAATGCAAAGAATTCTGCTTTCATATGGTACTGCTGCTGCTGCACTCATAAACGGAGAATAGAAACATCCACTCTTACCAGAACTGGACACAATACTCACCAGTGCAGAGTAGAGGGGGAGAAGAACCTCCCTTGATCTGCTAACCACCTCCCTTCTGATCCCCCCAAGGATGCTGTTGGCCCTCTTGGCCATAAGAGCAGTAGGATCCCCAGGTCTCTGACTTCTACAGTGCTCTCCAACAGGTCAGTCCCCAACCTATACTGGTACTTGGAGTTGTTCTTTCCCAGATGCCACCCTCTACGCTGACCCTTGTACCTCATTCCATTTCTCTCTGCCCAGCTCTCTAGCCTGTCCAGGTATCACTGAATGACAGCACAGTCTGCTGGGGTGTCAGTAACACCACCCAGCTCCTGCTCCCTTTGTCTTTTCAGGACTGACCTTCCTCATGCAGTGTTGAAGGTCCTAAAATGACAAAAAGCAAGGGAGTTCTGACAGCTACTCCATTACATCCTGCATAGTGTCTTTGAAGAAACAACAATGAAATACTAATTCATATTAATAAAATGTGTGAATAATATACACTTTTGAAGAGATACCATTAACCGAGTACTATAGCAATCAGAAGGCCTCGAGATTTCCCTCCAATGACAAGAAAGAGAAATCTATTTGCACTTTGTGCATCCTAATATCCGACACTGGTTGTTGCTAGTATTTAAAGTAAAAATCTTGCAGCTGTTGAAGCCATACTTATGAAAGTTGCATTACACAAACTGTCTTGTGATGGATTATAAAACATCAAGAAAAGAGTAAAGAAAGGCATGGAATACATGTAAAAAAAAAGAGTTATAGTATATTGAGCAGATGTAGATTCTACTGTGATGCAGCCTTAGACAGTTGCTGACACGTTACCCACATCCTAACTTGGGTGAGGTACTGAAACTTTTGAAGTTATCTTTAGTGTTGAGCATGGTCTGAAAGAGTTTATTTTAAATGTTCATTTTAAATGTTTAAATGAGTTTTTCATCAAGGACTTAACCCTTTCATTCACTACAATAAAGTTGTTTTTCCCCTCTTGAACGTTATCTAGTGTTTACACAAAGGGCAGCGGAATCTGCTAAATACAAAGCAGATTGGGTCTCCATGGATGGATAAAACTGCATTGTGCATAAACCCAGCCAGAGAAACCTTCTGCAGTCTTGTAAACTGAGATCTGTTTCCTCATGAACTGCAAGGATCAGCTAGTGCTGAGAAAATACACCTGGAAAGTTTAGTCCAGCATGTTTCCAGAAAGAAAAAGGGGAAGGGAATATAGGGTATCACTTTGACTAATACTCCTGTACAGCCTGCACTTCTTTCCCTCATGGTGTTTCTGCATGTAATGCATTAGGAATAATGACAGCCTCTTTCCTCCTTCCTGTCTTTCTTTTCCTAGATATCCTAATAACATCTTTCCTTTCTGAATCTTACTGTTAGACTGCCTGCCATCCTATCTATTTCTGCTGAAACTCTTCCTTTTGAGACTGTCTTCTGTGGGTTCTCCACTCAGTCTCCTTCCTTCTGTCTTTCAGATCCCAGTATGTTCCCAGTCCTTGAACAGCTTGAACTCTAACATTCCATAAACGCATCCAATCCAGTTTCATGTGTAACTCCTGGAAATGACCATTACAAGTCTCACATGGTACTGGTATCTTCCTGGTAAACTCTGGCACTTTACATTGGAGTTGTAAAGGTCGGTCTGAGGGGGAAAAATAATTCCTGACTTGGTGCCATATAGCCTGAAGCCTTTGGTTTAGGGCAGTAACTACAGACAGAGGAATTACTTTTACCTCAGGGTTGCTATTTTAAATTCAATTACCTCCCACTAGACGTACAGTAATATTTGGAGTAGCACATGGCTTTGTTTTATTTTTCATGGAAGGCAGGTTGATATCTCCTCTTTTATCTCTGCAGATAATTGTTTCAGAAAGGGCAGCAGTTTGGGGGTTTTCCTTACTGGATTTTATCTTTTTGTGTGTGTGTCTACTTTTATCATGATTTCTTTTCCTCTTCTGTCAAAAGAAGGTGCAATCCTGCCAAAAGAACTGTAGTCTGAGGAGAAATGGGGCTGCTGCTTCGGGCCAATTTATGATTCTATGATAAATATTAGAAGGAACTTCTTCCCAGGGAGAGTAACAGAGCATTGGAAGAGGCTGCCAGGGGAGTTGTGGAGTTTCCTTCTCTGGAGAGTTTCCAGACCCGCCTGGATCTGTTCCTGTGTGACTTGATCTAGGTGATCCTGCTGTGGCAGAGGGATTGGATTGGATGGTCTTTTGAGGCCCCTTCAGTTCCCTAATAATTCTATGATTCTCTTTCTTTTATGCTGCAGTCAGGACAGAGGGAATTCTTTCTTACATGGGGACATGGTACTTGGAGTGGGAAACTCCACAATTCTGAATGTAGGCAGGTAATTGCTAGTGCTCTCAAATTTTAATCTATGACAGTTTGTGAAGATTTGTCTGTACAGAATAGGAATCTGTTTAAAACACTCTCTGTATTTCTTACAAGCTGCTAATTCCATTCTGAAAGCATAGCTTTGTATCTTAGCTTTTGTTCCTCATGTTAGATTGTGACACCAAAGTGATGATAGCTCAGACTGAATGATTTCACTTTTTCAAATGCAATCAATCTCAACTGATTCAGAAGTTTCAAGCAAGAAAAGGGATTGTCTTTCCAAAAAATAAGTCATGTGACAGACACCAGCGATCATCCACTCGAACCAACTACAGAGTTGCTTGGCAAACAAGCCCAAGATTACTAGAAGACAGGCTTTGAATCACCTGCATTATTGAACTCTTCATAGAATCACAGAATCACTAGGGATGGGAATGGACCTGGAAAGATCATCCAGTCCAATCCCCCTGCCACAGCAGGATCACCTAGACCACATTGCACAGGAACACATCCAGGTGGGTCTTGAACATCTCCAAAGAAGGAAACTCCACAACTCTCCTGGGCAGCCTGTTCCAATGCTCCTGTACTCTCACTGTACTATGATTTCCAGGTCCAAATTTGCATTTCTGTTAGATATTAAATGATCCCAGTGGTACCTCCCGCAATCTGTGTCAGCCTTAGAATCAGAATCTCCCTCTTTGGAATAAACCTTTAAGATCATCAATCCCAACTCTTCACCCAGAGCTGCCAAGTCACCACTAAATCCTGTCCCTCAGCACCACATCTCCACATCCCTTAAATCCCTCCAGGGATGGCGATCCCACTACATATCCCTGCCACGAACTCTACACCCTCAAAATCATCACCAGACTTTACACAACGGCCAGCGGAGGAAAAAGTCCCTCCCATCCTTGCACCACTGTGAAACTTGTCCCCAAAAGTGAGAGTTATAGTACATGGTTTCCTCTCTCAGTCAGGTTTTTGTACTTGGCACAGTCCCACATTCACGAGTCCCTCTCTCAGCAGACACATTTTGGTGCTGTTCATTTGCACCAGAGACGGAGTCTTCACTGCTGTCATATCATTTGGTTTTATGCTTCCCAGGTAATTGTAGTGAATTTTCTTCATCATTATGGATTTAATTTTAATTCAATATAGGGAATTTTGCCTTGAGGTAGCATGAAAAACAGTTCTATTGATTTGGTCATCTCTAGTGGTATCAGAGGTTTGGACTTTCTATTTTGATAGCTGGGGTTGTATTTAAGCTCCTCGTGTAACACTTTCTAGGATCCATTTCCTACGATCCTCATATTTTAAGATTTCTTAAACTTTGAGCAGATGAAGTGAAAGTGAAAAGTTAATCATGACAGTGGAACACAACAGGATGAGCAAGAGGCAGGAAAACGTATTTCAACAAATATTTTGTAGTCCTCAAGTAATGTTCCAAAGACACTCTATGTTAATATTCCTCTGCTTAGACAATGGATTTTGGTTAAAAATGTGTAATTTTCTTTACTCACTGGTTTCAATTTCATAGTTTTTCTGGAATCAGGTTTGATTTTCATTATAGGGTTAAAAATTTCCAAACTCTTTTCATTGCTCTGTGTAGCTAAAATGTGATGGTTAACACTACTGAAGATTATTGCGTCTCCACGGTGCTTCAACATGCTTACCTCTGTGTCACAGAAAAGTGTTGGTTCCATAGAACAAGGGGCAATGAGTGCAAGCTGTAACCGAGGAGGTTCCTTATCAATATCAGAAGGAATTTCTTCATAAGGAGGGTAATGGAGCATTGGAACAGGCTGCCCAGGGGGGTTGTGGAATCTCCTTCTCTGGAGACATTCAAGACCTGCCTGGCTGTGTTCCTCTGCGACTTGGTCTGCCATCTCCTTAGCAAAATTTCTACTTTATTTAATAAACTATGCCCAAGGAGGCATAGGATGCTCTTAAGGTGGTTGTTCTGCAGAAGAGCCGACTGTGACTATAGCTGCAATGAATATATGACACAAAACACGTAAAAAATCTACCATTCAGACATATAAACATTTCTTTATGAAAAATTCAAATCTAACTCCATAATCTATAAAAAATCCTAAAGGCAGTGCACAGCCTTTCAATACTGTGGGACGTGCAACATAATGAGAATTTAAAAAAGCAAGGAACATAGGGCAGTGGGGAATAAAAGAAATTAAAAATCACTGAATCTAGTATCCACCGGGAATTAAAGGTAGTGGAGAAAGTAAAGGATGCAACACAACAGCCTCACAGAACGAACATTTTATAGTGCTGGATCAACAAAACTCAAATATTAATGACGGATAAGACAGGAGCAATTATATGGTGGTTTGAAAGCACTCCTATAGGTATTCACGTAGTCACTGAGTTGTGTTCAATTGCAGAGTTTGAGAACAGTTTCCAGAAGTGCCTGTAAGATTCCTAGAACTCTATCGGTCTTTAAGGCTGGTGCATCCAGAACTTTGGCAACTTGGTGTTAATTTATTTATGCTGTGAGATACTCAGAAAAACTGCATTGATTAATTTAAAACCAAGCATTTTCATCCAGCGTAACCAAATGTCTTTCTCAATGTACTTGTTTGATCTTACACCAATTTCTCCTTCTGTTCTTCTGATAAAATTTTAAACCTGATTGCTTTCAAAGACAAGTTACTGCGGTATAGTAATTGAGATTGTTTATAAACATTTAGAGTTCCTAAGTGTAACATCATCTTCTGTAATAATTTGTTGATTGAACTGGCAGAAGACAATGGGTTTTGATTAGATGGTGCTGTCTCATTAATATGTATGGTTCTATTTCCCCATTTTCTTTCCACTTAGGTCTGTACATTCAGAGTGGGGGGACAATTTATTTTTCATTATTATTGGTTCTGCATGATTTTCCATAATTGCAGTCATTCTTAGACTTCTTCCAGTGTTCTAAGCCCCTGATTACCAATGACCTATTTACTCCTGTCAGTGTGATCAACAGCCTCCTGAAATCAACAATTCACATCTTAATTAAACATATTTTAGATATGGCACTGAAAGAATCAAGATTACTTGTACATAACAGAAAGCACTCAACACAGTGCCAGCAGAGCAAGGTTACATTTGGTTTTTGGCTGTCCACAAGTGGCCAGAAACCAGGATTCTACTGTGAAGAAGAGGATCTGGAATTGTAAGACCCCACAGAGAGTATTGACTTGCTGTTCACACCTTGATGACTGGAGAGCAGGGATTGGAAGCTGACTTCAGTGGAGGTAGCTGTTCTGACTGCATAGATTCATAGAATCATAGAATTATTAGGGACCAGAAAGGACCTCAAAAGATCATCCAGTCCAAACTCCCTGCCACAGCAGGATCACCTAGACCAAGTCACACAGGAACACATCCAGGAGGGTCTTGAATGTCTCCAGAGAAGAAGACTCCACAATCTCCCTGGGCAGCCTGTTCCAGTGCTCCAGTACCTTCCCTGGGAAGAAGTTCCCTCTGATATTGATATGGAACCTCCTGTGTTCCAGCTGGCACCCATTGCCCCTTGTCCTATCACCAGCTGACCTTGAGAAGAGCCTGGCTCCATCCTCCTGACACCCACCCCTCACATACTTATAGACATTAATGAGGTCACCCGTTAGCATCAGTGATGGTTTCTTCTAAGACTCTAATATTGATCTCAGCAGCAGCTGTGATTTTCACAGATTTAGTACAGAGTAAACACGCTGTTACAACCGCATATTTTATGCTGGGTACCTACATGGTTGGGCAATACCTGAAGGCAGCCATAACTGAGTTCCTCTCTGGTGTGTTTTTCACTGAAGGACCTACAGTGCAATTCATATAACTGCTTTCCCAGGATTTGATGCTACTGCTTTAGTGTGTTTAGTGATTTTTGTTTCTTTGGTTGTTTCGTTAGTTGGTTGGTTGGTTTTAAATCAAGGATAAAATGTTCTCTGAGTGTGATTGGTCACAGCACTTTCCTCTTATTTTATCGTGGCTGGAGTTGTTTTTGAGCATCTCTTCCAACCCTATTGGAGAGATAGACTCTCCATTAGGACTTGGTAATTTTTTTCAGACAGTGTTGCAGTGAAACGGCACTACAGGAGCACATTGTGTGCCTGATGTCACAGAGTCCATGAAAGAAATTAGATATTTACATTAAAAAAGATATTTCAAAACCAATTTTTGAGGATTAGACCTTTAAAACTTGTTCATTTCAGGTAACAGTTTAGGTATGCAAATAATTGAGGAAAAAATTACTTAACAACTGTTTCAGCCAGAAGGCAGCTTCAACTGTTTATTTACTTATTTATTTTTGCAAAAGCATGAGAAGAGTCCAAGGTTAAGGATGTTGTCTGGCTGTAGCTTACTGCAGTATTGAGGGACCAATTACCATTAGAGAAAATACAATTCAATTTTATAAGGAGCAGCAGATAGCTTTGCTCTGTGGAGATTATTCTGACAAATTTGGGGATGAAGACTACCTGGTTTGTATTTTGCTGGGTTTTTCCACTTGCTGTCTGCTCTGGCTTCATACTGCCAGTATTTGGGGAGCACTTGTTTGTTAGTTCTTCAGGGAAGAGGACAGCTGCTCTTGCTTGAATGGAGTAACTAAGTTATGAAAATCAATTTGAAGGTAAGAGAGTATCATCCTCATCACCATAATTATAAACAGACTAGCGGCGTGAAATCCATTTCTTACTGCAAAATGCTAACTTCTTGACAGTTCTGCATTTCTTATCTGTCTAGGGGACCTTTCTATAAAACAGGGTTAACTGCTCGAAACTTGTCAGAAAAGTCTATGATAGGTTGGACTAGATGATCTCTCGAGGGCCCTTCTGGTCCCTAATGATTCTATGATTCTAGTATAGTGATCAGCATGATCACAAAAGTCTTTCAGGTAGCACTGTCTGGTTCATTAAGCAAAAATCCCCAGAACAAACAAGCAAGGGGAAGGATGTATGTCCACAGTGTGTAGCTGCCATTCTGTAATGGCAGAGAGGGTTTTTTTGCAGAGATTGGTGCTGTGCAAGTTGGTTGCTTTGACTTTACTCTGAAAAAGCCATGAAAACCAACAGTAGAGCAACATTACCCTGAGAAAAACAAATGACCAAGTCAAAAAATCACGTGTTATGTGACAGTAGTGGGCAGTGCTATGCTGGAGGACTAGAAAGACATCTTTACAGATCTTTTTTATGTTCCAGTGTTTATTCATCTAATCCCATCTGGAAACAAAGGAAAATAAGCTCAAGTAACAGCATCTGTTGCTCCTGCTGCTCCGAATTAAGGTAACTTAGTTTAATCATTTTACAAAATCCAAGCACTATTGCTCTACTTTTCCAGGTGTTATCCTGGCTCATAGGCTGACACTTCAGCTTGGCAAACCAATTCTTCTCATAAACTATTCAAATCCTGTGAATTACTATGAACTATAGACAACTTTAAATTTCCCTTCTGGCGTAAAGAAGCACATAACCTACTTTGAGTGTACAAGGTTTTTTCTTAAACAAAGATGTGCATGAAGCCTCTCTTCTTGTCTTATACTGTTTGTGCCTACTCAAAAAACTGAGCTCAGCACATGAAATATGTGGGAGTTAGTTGAGGATTTTAATGGAGCAGAAGAATTCCAAGGCTTCAGAGGATACTGTGGGACGTTTCTTCAAGATAAGAGATGGGAGGAAAGGAAGACATTTCAAACAAACTTTGATTTTGGTGAGTACTGTGGGCTGTGTTCAGTCTGTATTATGTCTGAGTGTGACAGTCATTCATAAATCTGTCCAAAACTTCTTGAACTCCAGGGCAATGCCTAACCTCCTGCATTCCTAAACCGTGCAGCTAAAGTTCACTTGAAAAACAAAGAACTCAGTTCCACACTAGAAAAACAGTAAATGAATAACGTTCCCTTGCCAGAACGTGAGTTATCTAGCTTGACTTGTGAACAACTGATCGTGGATCTGACTTAAAAGTATCAATGATAGAGTGCCAGAGGATTTATTTTGATTGATTCACTTCACTATCTTTCTAGTAAAAAATCAGCAGCAGGCATGGCTTTGCTAGGAAAATGAGAGAAGTAGAAGCAGTAGCAATGTTTTTTTTTTACAGAGCTTGTTCTTCCCATGCTCCTCTTCAAGTGCCATAGAGGAGAGGCATGCCCTACTGGGATAAACCGTCCCATTCAGTTCTGCCATAGTAGATTATATTTATATTCAATTGCTTTATTCTAACTCGTACTATGGCATATTTGATATTATTTGACTGAAAGTTGTATTTTTAAAACCTTAGATTAGATGAAGCCAGAGAATGAATACCTACCTAGAGGGCTGAAGTATATATGAACGTATGCCAGAAAATATATGACACTAAAAAATTATAGTTACATGTGTTGGCGTTTGCGAGAAGAGAGCTAGATCTAAGTGGGTGTTTTGTTCCCTTCTTTCTAATTCCATGGCTAAACAGGTAAAGATATTGTATCGTTGCCTCTGATTTCAAGAACTTAACAAAATGTTTGGTTAGATGAGAGCAAAGTTGATCTACTTGAAGGCTGGAAACAGATGCTATATTTGCCCATTTTCAGAAGGCAAGCAAATTAAACTCTATAAAGTTAAAATAGCATTCTGTTTCTTACTATATGTATATAGAACAGGCTGATTTTATCAAACAGTTGGGAACTTTCTTGTATGGCTACCTAAACACTTTATTATTCTTTCAGCATTGCATTCTACTATCAATCAAAAAATACATGCCTTTCAAAACACCTCCTGCTCAATCTGGTTTTGCTTAGTAATTCTTCCAGAAACTAGTTGTAAAAGCATGTTCTCTTCAGACATCACACCACCAAAATGCATTCAAAGGAGAAAAAGGCATTAATTCTTTAATCGAGTTCAAAATTCTAATAAATAGAGGGTTTTTTTGTATATGAACACATAAAAAAGCCATCTCATTAAAGTCTCTGAACTTCGTACTTAGTTCTACTTAAACTTTAGGTTTTGCTGTGTGCTGTATTGTAAATACAAAGAATAATATGAGAAATAATGGTTTTATTACAGTATCTGAAATGGCTAAAGTTAACCACAAGAATACATTATCAGCATACAATAGTTAAGAAAAATGCCTATGCAGAACCCTAATGAAGACAGTTCAACTCCTGTGAACCTAAATGTGCTTTAAACCACCTCAGTAGATTCTTACTAAGAAAGCATTTATGCACAGTGGCAGTTCCAAGTACATACATAATTTCATTGCATTTAGTGTGATTATTCTAATTCTCAGCTGATCTGAGTGGCTTATATCAACATATCTTTTTTTTAGGACACCAATTTTCTATATAGAAATACTTCAGGTCTTACAAGACTCAGCTTTTTTTCTGTGTGGCAAGGCACAATGGTTTGCTTCACTTTGTTATGGTTTGAGATCTTGTGCTGTAAATGCCTTGCAGAGATAAAAAAATTTCTTTCAAACCTGTACAGAAACCTTTAACCTGTTAAAAACTGTTCATTTCCATTCTAGCGCTTCCTATAATTTTCACCACTATATTTCAAAACTTTAGAAAACTAACAAACACAAGATTTGAAACCTTAACAATTTGCTATGTCTTTTCCATTTATGCACATTTATCTTTTATCTGTTTTCCCCTCTCATTTATTATTGCCTATGGAACCAATGCTGCATTACAAAAGTGACTGGGAATAGCACTGATTGTAGGACATGATCATTAGTGTCCATCCATCCATCCATTGCTGTTACTTCCCTAGGGCAGTAACCTTATAATTTTCCCTGCCCATTGCTTGCTGTCCAGTTTAATGGCAACAGATTAAATGGATGAAGATGTAAATCCCTAATGATAAGAGTTACAAGCATGACGTGCTTTATGGGTACAGGCTATATAAACGACAGGCAATGGCTATCATCCCTCCTTAAAAGGCTGTGGAAATTCTCAGACGTGGATTTAAGGATACGTAGAACCATCAGATAACAACATTAGGAGCATTGACACTCTAGGAAAAGGATGGAATATAAATTAGATCACTGAGTTAGATGGACTAGAATCCACTGCATGATAATTGTATGTGTTTTACTTGAAAATGCCTTTGTAGCATGTGCATGTAATGACATATAACACTGAATAAAAGACCATTAGACCCAGATCAGATCACTTCGGTTCAGATAGTTGTACTAGCTGGTAGAAGACATTAAAATCAGTAGGAACTTCCACGGTTATATTGAAAATTCTCTGAGCACCAAGCCTCAGAACCAAGCTAAGGATGTTCTGAAAGCTAACGTAGAGACCTTTGTAGAGGATGTATCTCAATTCTGTCTAAAATCTCTGTACTCTTAGCATACAATATTTAAAAGGCTTTTCCTAATTAGTTTGCCTTAGTAAAGTCTGGGTTGTGACCTTTTGAATTTCCAGGACATGAAGTTGAAGTTTTGCAAACTGGGCTTTCCATTAACACCTGTGCTGAAGTTATCTCCCACTGCTTGAACAGGTGTTGGGCACTGAGTAAACCATCATTGCTTTCGAATGAATGATTTCGCTTCAGGATACTTCTGGCAATCTGAATCTCTCTAGTTGTTGCTTTATGCACATCAGGATAAAATAATGGACTTGAAACCACAGCCATCACTGCATAATGAATGCTTTGGAAGAAAACTGGCTTTCGGTATTGACAATCAGCTGATAAAGAATTCCCTAGGAAGGAGAGAGTCATCTCATTTTGCTATTGCTCTTGTGAATGGTGTGAAAGAATATTATCATCAATGAACACATCAAATCATGAGCTAATGCTGGATGCATCTGTCAGTCAAAGTTGCATAAATGTGTAGCTTGCTCCATGTAAGTTTTATCAGACCGCAGCTCTATCGGCAGCTTAGAGTTCTGATTCTTGATAACATGTGATAAACTTGTTAAAAAAAACCCTGCTAGGCTGGTGTTTGGAAGACAATAGATATTATTTAGCTCATTCAAATCACTGGATATGCTGAGCTAGGAGAATGGTTTTTACTCAGAGAGGAGCTGTCAGCTGAGCTCCTTCAATCACAAATATCCTACTTTATTCTAATTATTGTATTGTTTAGACAGAGATGGCTACCTGTAATATTTATTTGTGAAAGCTAAAAGATTGTTTTATGGCTCAGCTCCAAAGTCTTCTGACAAAAACTGCAGTAACTTGTATTGTGGGCAAGAAAACACTGTTTCTTGCTTCTGCTGATGATCAAACACAGCTAAATCGTGATTGTTAACTAATGTGTCACTCCATGAAAACCACTGGGAGAAATTCTATGTAGATCTGCTGAGTGCGTGGCAATTTGCCCTTCAATGCTCACAGCACATTAGCTGCTTCTTTACATTGTGTGTGTTTCTCCATCTTGCATCTAGAACAGTACCAGGACTGTCTATTCCTTGCAAAGTAGCTCCTGTATGAGTCAGAAGACAACCTTGTTCAAGAGCCATAAAGTCTATCCAGAACAAGTAGTAGTTAACTTCGATAGAAACATCTATAATGGTTCAATGAGTTCTTGCTGCTTTATTGAAGGTTTTTGTATGTTTTTTCAATTGTGGGAGGAAAGTGGGAGCTAACTTTTATGCACTGTTACTTATTTCTTTTTCATGCCATAGCTTAACTCCTACCAAATGGAAAAATCTAGATGGAGCTATGTTTGAACTCGTTAATATCTATGAATATGTGAAAGGTGGGTGTCAGGAGGATGGAGCCAGGCTCTTCTTAAGGTCATCTAGTGATAGGACAAGGGCCAATGAGTTTAAGCTCGAACAGAGGAGGTTCCATATAAATATCAGAAGGGACTTCTTCCCAGGGAGGGTATGGGAACATTGGAACAGGCTGCCCAGGGGGGTTGTGTAGTTTCCTTCTCTGGAGATGTTCCAGACCCGCCTGGATGTGTTCCTGTGCAATTTGCTCTACATGATCCTGCTGTGGCAGGGGGATTGGACTGGATGATCATTTGTGGTTCCTTCTGATCCCTAAAGATTCTATGATTCCATGAACATTCTTAAAAAAAATAATAGATCACTGGATGTGTTTACAATAACAGACTACGAGGTAAGACCTTTTATTGTCACATTAAGCCTGATGGAAGTTAGGTGCCAACCTGCATGTCCTTCACCCGCTCTCTCTCTGAGCAGATGTTGATTTTCCAATTTACAGCTTTGTTAAAAATTCATGACAAAGCTAAATTCTATATGAGATATTTTCCTCCAGACTCTCACTTTGTTGTGATATTTTTAATTGCTAATAATCTGTCAGAACAGAACATTTTCCCATGTCCATCCTCCTTACCTTGTACTTTGATTACATTAAACTGTTGTTTCAATATGAAACAAAATTTAATATGGAGGGGGAAAATTGAAGCTATCCATTAATTCCACTGCAGGGGAAACTAAAGAGTAAAAAATTGTCTTCTATTGTCTTTTATCATCTAGGGTTAACTAGGCAATTCAGATTTAATATACAGCTCATTGGAACTCCAGGATCAATTTATTATCTTCAGTCCTTCCCTCAAATTTCATATTGTTCTGACCGTAAATTCATACTATCTATTGTTCAGTACAAAAATCTCACGAGCAAAGCATTAATTGCCACTAAAATTTTCTTGATAAAATTGTTTTTACATGAAAAAAGATGTAGGGCTTTCACTATAAGAAAGGTGCAGCTCATGATAGTAGACAGTGCTTTACTCTACCATTAGTTCATCACTCAGTAGAGAGTGAAATTTTGGAACATGAACAAACTGTGAGGAGTAAATAGATTTGTTTCAGTTACAGGAGGTGAACAAGTTAAAGTATATTCTGTTTCTGAAGGGGAAGCTCTGTAAGCAAAATGCCATTTCATGGCAGCAATATCTGGCAAGAATCATGAAGTATTGTGTCCAGTTCTGGGCCCCTCAGTTCAAGAAGGAAACAGAGATGCTGGAGGGTGTCCAGCATAGAGCAACGAAGATGATGAAGGAAGTAGAACAGCTCCCTGATGAGGAAAGGCTGAGGGAGTAGGGAGAAGAGGAGGCTGAGGGGTGACCTCGTTCATGTCTCTAAATATGTGAGTGGTGGGTGTCAGGAGGATGGAGCCAGGCTCTTCTCAAGATCATCTGGTGATAGGACAAGGGGCAATGGGTGCAATCTGCAACAGAGGACGGCAGTGGAGCATTGGAACAGGCTTCCCAGGGGGATTGTGGAGTCTCCTTTGCTGGAGAAGTTCCAGACCCTCCTGGATGTGTTCCTGTGCGACTTGGTCTAGGTGATCCTGCTATGGCAGGGGGATTGGACTGGATGATCTTTTGAGGTCCCTCAATGTCTCTATGATTCTGTGGTTATAGTCCTAGATGGTTTTTGGTTTTTTTGCTCGTTACTTTTTTGGTCTTTCATTGCAGGATGAGTCCTTTATTGCCTGAGTCCTCCAGAGTGCAGAAACCCTACAGTGAATTTTTCATGGAAGTTTCTATAACAAAAAGTTCTAGGCTTGTGTTGGAAGAAATTGTGATACATAAAATACCTCTACTCTGGGAAGAAGTACTACATCTGACACTTCAGTGTCAATTGTGCTTAACTTACGTTAATTCAGGAGTCTTCTGGGTTCTCCATGTCCAGAATTGTAAGAGAACTGTGTTCCCCTTGGTATCCTATAAAAATAGTTAGTGGAAAAAATAAGTTATATGTCTTCGATGATGATGTTCTTGAAAGATCTTTTACTGTCAAGGGAATCTAGGAAAGTTTAGGAGCCCTAAATACAGTGTTTTTAAACAAGCCTCTACTGACTCTGTACTCTCCTGGAGCATCTAGGTGAAGTTTGTAACTATACAGCAGGTGCACAAATGATCTTTGACATTTGATAGTGAATGAATGTCAAGTTACAGTGCTGCAAAACACAAATAGAGTGACTTGCATCTGGAAAAGCCAAAAAGGGCTGACAACACAATTCTATAAAGACAATAAACCGTGTTTAATTCAGCTCTTTGCTTTGCTGTTGCTTGAGTGTACACACAACAAGTGTAAATATCCTGGTCTGAGTTAGAACAGAAGGAATTCTGTTAATTGATTTTTTTCCATTTGGACTCTCCTAAGTAACTGCACTTTCAGAATTCAACAGCATGTTTGTGCAAGTCTCTGCTACTACAAGTGAAAATGCTTGATGTTTACCATTGATACCAAGATTTGAATGTGGAAAGACTGTTGTTTATCTTTGCTTCTATGGAGATCAAGTCCACTACTAAATCTTGTGTACTCCAATGATCCTGTGGATCATTTAGGACTGAATGATCCTCTGGTCCCTTCCAATCCTGACTGATGCTGTCATTCTGTAATTTTGAACCAGTGTGGGTGACAGGGAACTGGAGGGGTCTGCTTGGGTGGTTTGTGGAGTCTCCTTCTCTGGAGATGTTTGAAACTCACCTGGACTTAGTCTGGAAGGTCCTGCTATGGCAGGGGGATTGGACTGGATGATCTTTCTGGTCCCTTCCAATCTGTCATGTTCTGTTCTGTGACTTGGTCTAGATGATGCTGCTGTGGCAGGGGGATTGAACTAGATGATCTTTCGAGGTCCCTTCCGATTCTTAATGATTATGATTCTATGATAAGTAAGAGGCTGCACCTGTGGCAATGGCAGACAGGACAGGTGATCCTAAACTGACCAGAAAAGTATTCTATTCCACATATATCATATTTGGTATAAAGATCAATCTCTCTCCTTCGATGTCTGGGTTTTGAGGATGGATTTGTCCATTTTGTCTTTCTTGAACCCAGTTGTGGAATCCAGCTCCTGAATCCTGTTCTCATCTGCTTCTGCGTCCAGTCTGCGACTTCTTCAGGCTTAACAAATTATATTAGTATAACAATAGCAACGAAGAAACAAGTTGCTGACAGGATAATAGCATCCTCACTTGCTCGTACAAATATATGCACAAAAAAATAGACAATGTGGGGCAAAGAAGAATACCTTGTGATGTGCACTTGCTTCTTCCTCTTTGAGTAAGAAAATGACACAATCAGATTCTGTCAATGAAATACAAACTTTCAGAGACCCCCTTATAAACTTAGACCAGAGTGATTCCCTTGACACATGGAGAGAAATTCTGCCAACTTCAGAGAGAATTTCACATGTCAAATCAAGGCAACACTGGCCCATATCCCACAAACAATAAGAGGTTTAGGAAAGAAGACAGGCTTGTGGGGAAACTCAGGGTAAATAGGAATATATCCATAGGATGGATATGTTGAAGCAAGCATATTTATGAGAAGTAGAGCAGAGGTGATGAATTTTCCCGTGGTGCCTCCTCCATCTGCTTGACATGATTTCACTTCCACTCAATTGTGCCTCAGTAGCTTGAAAGAAAAATAAATGTCAGCATCAGCATCAACAGGAGAGAGTTCTCTCAGCAATTTTAATCATAAAATCATAGAATCATAGAATCATTAGGGATCATAAGCAGGGTCACCTAGACTAAGTCACACAGGAACACA
>VZRI01001566.1:71477-82291 GCA_013397515.1 Upupa epops
ACCTCCCTTGATCTGCTAACCACCACCCTTCTGATCTCCCCCAGGATGCTGTTGGCCCTCTTGGCCACAAGAGCACATTGCTGGCTCAGAGTCATCCTGCTGTCCACCAGGACTCCCAGATCCCTTTCTCCTACACTGCTGTCCAGCAGGTCAGTCCCCAACCTATCCTGGTCCCTGGGGTTGTTCTTGCCCAGATGCAGGACTCTACACTGACCCTTGTTGTACCTCATTCAGTTTCTCTCTGCCCAGCTCTCCAGCCTGTCCAGGTCTCAGTGAATGGCAGCACAGTCTGCTGGGGTGTCAGCGACACCACCCAGCTTTGTGTCATCAGCAAATTTGCTGACAGTGCACCCTGATTCCTCATCCACGTCATTAATGAATGATTTCTCTCAGTTGTAGCTCTAGGTGCATGAGTTCTTAGTATGATCTCTCTGTATTTCTTTCAGTATGTTGTATTCAGAGATATTTTTTAAGATGCAAGAGGAAAATTACCTGGAGCTCAGTGACTCTTTGGTTTTAGGTAAATAGTGGTAAGACAGGGGACAAGTTTTGTTAAATAGGTTTTGACTTATTTTCTGCACTTGCTAAGAGATGTATTCAGGCTATTGAATGCTTAGGAAGGTGGTTATGTCTGTTCATCTAACACATGGCTCAACTCTATCTTAATTGAAAGAGATCACAGATTAATTGAGGCTGTGAAAGACCTCTGAGATCATCAAGTCCAGCCTATAACCTAGCATTAACACAACCACCCAGACTATAGCACTAAGTGCCACATCCCAAACCCATGCTGGCTGTGTGCGATCATGTGGTTGCCTTGTACCTGCTGCTTGATGACACTCAGGATAATCTGTTCCATACCCTTGCCAGGCACTGGGATCAGGTTGGTAGACCTATACTTCACCAGATCCTCCTTCCAGCCCTTCTTGTGGATGGGTGTCACACTGGCCAACCTCCAGTCATCTGGCACCTCCCAAGCTATCCACAACCAGTGATAAATGACGGAGAGCGACTTAGCTAGCTCCTTCTCAAACTCCTAAGCACCCTGGGATGAATCCCATCCAGACCCATAGACTTGTTAGGATCTAAGTGACACAACAGGTCACTACTTCCTCCTGGATTTCAGGAGGGATATTCTGCTCCCCATCCTTGTCTACCAACTCAGAGCTCCGTTACCCTGAGGATGGGTAAGCTTTTTGTTAAAGATTGAGGCCAAGAAGGTGTTAAATACCTCAGCCTTTTCCCTGTCTTCAATTACTCTTTCCTCCCCTTCATTCAATAAGGAGTGGAGATTTTCCCTGGTCCTCCTTTTATTAATAATGTATTTATACAAACACTTTTAATTGTCCTTAACAGATTTGGCCAGATTAAGTGCTAACTGAGCTTTTGCCTCTCTAATTCTTTCTGCATGACCTTACAATATCCTTAAACTGTTCCCAATTCCCCTGCCCCCCTTTCCAAAGTTGATTCAATCTTTTATTTTTCTGAGTTCTTGCAAGAGTTCCCTGCCCAGGCAGGCTGGTCATCTTCCCCCTGGCTCATTTTTCACCACCAAGTGACAGCCTGCACCTGTACCTTCATCATTTCATTCTTACAGTAAGCCCAGCCTTTCCAGGCTTACTTCCCTTGGTTTTTGAGGGCTGCTTCCCAAGAGACTCTCCAAATCATCATCCTGAGCACACCAAAGTCAGCTCTCTGGAATTGCAAGGCAGAGGACTTGCTGACAGCTCTCCTAATTTCACCACATATTGAGGATGCTATCATCTCATTGTCGCTGTTCTCCAGATGTCCTCTGGCCACCACATCCTACTGTATCCACATGTTTTTTTCAAAAGAAAAAACCCAAAACATTTGTAAAGGGTTTCAGATTGTCTTCATTTGCTAACTGTTTTCATGCTTACAAACCTGTATGAAAGCAGAGAGGAATTCTTAATGCGAACACACAGATGCTGTTTATGTATGGTATCTTCTTTCTGTCCACACAAGTCATCAAATGCAAAACCCATCTGCATGCAGACTTCTTCATATTCATCTGTATAAAGTTACCCATATGCAAAATAAGCTCTAATAAGTCACAGAATCATTAGGGATTGGAAGGGACCTTGTAAGATCATCTAGTCCAGCCTGTTCCAATGCTCCGTTACCCTCACTGGGAAGAAGTTCCTTCTGATACTGATAGGGAATCTCCTCTGTTCCAGCTTGCACTCATTGCCCCTTGTCCTGTCACCAGATGACCTTCAGAAGAGCCTGGCTCCATCCTCCNAATAAACCAGTGTGTCATCCTAGTAAGAAGTCAATGTGAAATTCTCCATTACCAAAGTTCTGATGGATTTTATAAAGAAAAGAAAGATTCAATCTGAGTCATATAATCTCCCTCAAGAAACAAATAGCAGAAATATCATTTAAATTCCTAGAAGTGAAGCTACAGAATGAATTCCAGTTTAAAGGCTAAGGACCACATCTCAGCTGAGTGTCAGGAAGTCAGCTCCAGCAAAGGGGGTGTTTACCCAAAATTCTCTACTAGATGTTCTCAGTAACAGAGAGCCCCTAAAATGTTCAGGGCACAGTCCCCACACTCTAGACCATCTGAAAGTGGAATACACTTCACCCAACTGTTGATTTACCATAGCATGAAGCTACTCTGGCATGAAGCTGCAGTAACGTGGCAGTGAATCAGGCTCAAAATGCTTAGCATTAATAAAGCTGTCATGTACTCTCTGCAGGTGATATAAAATCGGAGAAGATTCTCAGCCAATCCCAGGTTTCTTTTTTCCAAACCTTGATTTCCCAGACACGCATCACCTCATCAGCAGTCTGCTAGCATGCTAGGACAGGGCTCCTGTCTGCCTGCCTGCCCACACTGCTTGCTGCACTGCACTGCTTCTCCTATGCTGCTATCACCTGCCCAACTCTCCTTGCCCAACACACATTATTCAGCTTTATGATATAGGCAGGATTTATTGTTAAATGAGGGAGGAATTTTGATCAGATTTTATTAACTGGGAAAAGCTGGAGGCAGTGCTTTGTTACATATTATTACATAAGGTGATGCAGGGGTCTAATATCTGTCACAATCAAAGGCTAATGAAAATTTACTGTAATATAAGCTCTAATAATCAATGCTAAATTAAGATGCATTATCTAGGTAGCACCCATAAAGAAATGAGGAGTCCTGAAATGTCACAGTCATTTTAATTAGAGCAGTGCTTGTAGCTGGGGAGGAAAGCTTGTAGCTGTATAGAAACTACAGTGAAATCCTGCTCCTTTTTTTGCTGGAGAACACACTGTTAATTACACTGATGTATGCTGAAGTGAGACTCTATTGTTGCTCTCCTTGATGAAATGAGCTCTGTGTTTCTTATGAGAGCAGATTTCAAATAAACTACATAAATAAAGTGGTAAATACTCTTTTAGTATGAAATGAGGCTGTATTGTTGCTCTCCTTGATGAAATGAGCTCTGTGTTTCTTATGAGAGCAGATTTCAAATAAACTACATAAATAAAGTGGTAAATACTCTTTTAGTACCTCCCATCTGCCCTCCCCCGTATATTTCTCATGTAGTTATTTTCGACCTACAAATTAATTAAAAGTACAGCAGGGCACAGTATATCTTTGAAAGTTGTCTTTCTCCCACACCCTGCACTTGCTTAGAACATAAAGGTTGTGGAAGTCATCAAAACTGTGTAACATAAAATTGCTTGAACATGTTTGAGGGGGGAGATTACTGCACACCGGAGGGAAAAATGGTACCCTGTGGGGTATTAAGCACCATCACAATTAAAACTCAGGCCTGTGGGCTGTGGTATATTTTTTAATATAGGTACTCTCAATCACATATATACTTGCATACATGTATACGTATCACTTTATTTCCTAGCATGTGATGTGCGTTGGCTTCCTTCCTCCTGTATTTTCTATAGCATGTATTTTCTATAGTATGGCATGCCATTCATTATGAAGTGTTGCAGATCATCCTTGTTATGCACAATATGTTCTTCATGCTAAATGGAGAACACAGGAAGCAAGAGAGGGCAGCCAGTTCTTGCCCTTTACTATAATCTCCTAATCATCTGTTTTATCTAGTCTGTTCTTGAATTCTAGTAGTAATGATGATTCAACCATTTTTCCCCTGACAAATGATTTCGTTGTCTAACCTTTTGGATATTTCTGCCTAATGTGTAGTTTTAATATTTAAGTTTTGAATTTCAGACCATTATTTCAGCTATAATGGTAAATGTGAAAGCCATCTTCTATCAATTAACAACCATCTGGGAGAGATGAAATTCAGAAATGAAGCAAAGTGCTGTGCAGTAACGAATGATGAAGGGGAAAAAAAAAACCCCAACAACCAAATGAAATGTGCTTCTTGAAAGCGCTTTCTGGCACAGAAAGGTGGTGACCCCTTCGACTTATAAAGAACTGTTTCTTTTTTCCCTCAGTACTATATGGAATTCATAATTGTCAGCCCTAAGTGTGTCAAAACCATTAGTCAGTTTCATGACTTCTGGGTTGTTCTAAAAAGTAACGAAGGTTAGGAAATTTCAAGCACCAGATAGAATTAAATCTGCTCAGGGACATTAAGGACAACCAGAGAAAGTTTGTATAGGTACCTTGCTTATAGAAGTAAAACTATGAAAAATATAAGACCTCTGCAGAGAAACAGGAGACTTGGTAACCCAGGAGATGGAGGAGGCTGAGTACTCAATGACTGTTTTGCCTCAGTCTTCAACATCAGGTGCTCCAGCCATGCTGCTCAAGGCACAGAATGCAAGGGCTGGGAGAATGAAGAACTGACCACTTTAGGAGATCAGGTTCAAGACCACCTAAGGAACCTGGATGTGCACATGTCCGTGGAACCTGATGATGCATCTGTGTGTCTTTAAGGAATTCATGGATGAAGTTGGTATCCATCATATTCGAGAAGTCGTATCAGTCTGGTGAAATACCTGCTGACTGGAAAAGGGAAAACATAACCTCCGCAGTTAAAAAGGCAACAGAAGGTGATTTAGAGAGCTACATCAGTTTCATCTCTGAACCTGGCAAGATCATGGGTCAGCTTCTCTTGGAATAAATGCGAAGGTATATGGGAAATAAGGAGGTGAAAAGCGACCCAGCTTCACTAAGTGGAAATTGTGCCTTGCAAATTTGGCGAGCTCCTGCAACAGGGTTACAGCATTGGTGGATAATGGAAGATCAACCAACACTCACTACCAAGACCAACCATATCTTGAGCTACACCAAATGAAGTGTGACCAGCAAGTCAAGGGTCCTGTTTCTTCCTCTGCTCCACTACTGTGAGACCTCACTGCATCCAGCCTTGGGGACCTCAGCAGAGGAAACACATGGACCTGTTTGAGCGAATCCAGAGGAGGGCCAGAAAGATGATCAGAGAGCTGGAATAGCTCTCATTAAGACAAACTGAAAGAGTTGGGATTCAGCCTGAAGGGTCCAGGGGGAACCTATTAGCAGCCCTCCAGTACCTGAAGGGAGTCCACAAAAAAGCTGGAGAGAGACTTTTTGAAGGGACTGTTTGCAACATCAGAAGAGGAGATATCTGCAAATTGAAAAGGGTAGATTCAAATTAGACACCAGGAAGAAGTTCTTCAGAGAGTATTCTTGAAAGTAGTGTGGCACTGGAGCAGGTCACCTCTAGAAGCTGTGGATGACCTCTTGTTTTAGATGGAGCTTTCTCACAAGAGAGAAGTAATAAGCTATTTATTGATATAAAACAGTGATTTAAAAAATTTGAGCAGTACAGGAGTCTATTTAACAAAATCCATGGCAAGGTAGCCTGGATTGTTTACTGCATGGAGGACTGGGTCAGACAAAGCTGTCAGGAGACCCTCCCATTTAAAATATTACGTGAGCACAGTTAATCTTAAATATTATCTTAATCAGGCTTCAATTATTTGCATGATGTTAGTCACCTCCTGAGGATCTGTTACAGAAAGAAATCTTTCAACCTTGAGCAGTATCCTTGACAGCCATCCCTGTCCAAGGGGAGATCCTGGTGTACAGCCAGCTGCCCTGCAGGACAGCTCAAAGGGCTCTCTGTCTGCCCACTATTTATGGGGGCAAGATGATTGACTCATAGTTGAAGTTATACACCAAACTTGATCTTGAACTTATTGCTTAAGTTGTCTGCTTCCCCTGAATTGATATTGAGCAGGATGCAGTCATCATATCCAGAGGCATCATTATTGCATCTTTAGCTCAGAAGCAGAGTACAGGAGTTAAGGGTCATCTTAATGTGTAAGGGAGTAGATGCACAGTGTCACACAGAAGTATTTAAGGGTGGGGTTTTAAGGAACCTGGTGTGTTGGTTAGAATATCTGTCAATGGCAGGGGAAGCCAAGAAGGAGCAAGAAGGTCATAGAATCATTTGGGATCGGAAGGGACCTCGAAAGATAATCCAGTCCAATCCCCCTGCCACATGAGGATCACCCAGACCGAGTTGCACATTAACACATCCAGGGTGGTCTGGAATGTCTCCAGAGAAGGAGTTTCTCATTAGTGTCTCTTATAAATTTTGGCTTTATCAAATTTTCTGTTTTACAGAATCTTCAAATCACCTAAATAATGATAACTAATAGGCACTGAAAACTGTTACAGCCACCGCAATGTACTCTGCTGATCACATTAGCACAGGAGGCGATGCTGACACATTGCTTTCTCCATCAGCTTTTAGGGTAGATAGCCCACTCCTTTCAGTAGGGACCAAGCTAAGTTTCAGATTTCCTGGCTGGAGAAGACTGCTAGAGTGCTCTGTTCTGAGAGCTCATAGAGCTGCTGAGGAATCCTGTCTCCAGCCCCACTTTCTCCTTTGAGAAGTCATGAGACTCAAGAAAACACACTTAGTAGTATAAATGATGTCTAGCCTTCATCTGACTGCATAGCCATACAATCCATGTGCACACATGCAAAACTGATGTGTCCCCACATGGCACCCCATGCCAGAAAAATTCCAGCTCTAAAATGACTTCAAAATCAAGACCTCCACGTCCAAAGCCAGAGTTCAATGACTGTTTGCACCTGCACTTAACCCCAAACCCTACAAAAGAAAAAGGATTAGAGGTGCCAGTGGATCAAAGCAAGAGTATTATTCTGTCCTTGAATGGATATAATAATAATAAAAAGAAGAAGCCTCCAGTGAGCATGAACTTAGCTTTTTAGTACCCCAGTATTGTAATCCATTTCATCTGTAAGGAAATCCTCCTCCAATTTCATGCTACAGTAGTGTCCATAACAAAAATAAACTTCCACTAGCAACACAAATTCAATAGCTGGCTACTGAACACTACACCAAGCAGTTAGCTGGGTAGAGTGTTCTGCCTTAAATTCAGATTTCTTCGCTTTTATTTCTTTTCTTTGATTATCTTTACCCCTCCCCCCAAAACCACCCTACAATAATCTTAAGAGATCAAATGTATTACATGCTTGTTGCTGCAATTGTGAACTATTACTTCAGAGAAATATAGTCTTAATTTTTTAATGCTGTTTTCATTTGTAATTAATCACATAAAAAGATAATGGAAATGTTTTCTAGGGTATACACTGATATAGTTATATTTTTAAACTAATATACACCTTTGAGGAGGTTAAATTCCTTCCTGTCAGTGTATGCCAGGAGTACCTCTTCATTTGTGTAGAGCTGACATAACAACCCGTATGGAATTTTGGAAAGTAATCAGGGGTCATGAATACCAGTTCACTGGGAGGATTTATCAGCATGGTGGAGCTTGTCTGTTCATCTGATGACTGTAGCTCACTTTTCATGACCCATTCCAGTTGCTCCTTCTCATCTTGGGTAATGTACCATTTCACATACAAGTATGGTTCCTGCCCACATAAAACTGAGAATTCAAAGCAACTATTTATAATTATTATTGAACAATTATTATTTTTATATTATATTTATTATTGAACAGTTGTGTTGATCTCCAGAATCTCTTGAAAATATTTCCTAGACTTGTGTTACTCCAGACATCCTGACAACAGTGTTGTCTTTTAGGCATAATGACAATACTGTTTCCTTCTCTTTTTTTGCTAGATGAGTGATTCTATCTGAATTAATGTTTTAAGGTAGTCTAAGAAACCTTTTATCTCTGAGTTTGTTCTTACTATGTTGAAGATATCATGCTTGTTTTCTAATAAAATGGACTAAACCCCTACCCATGGAATCAGTAAGAATTCTTTTCTTTTGAGGGCTGTTTTTTTGCCTCAGATAGTAAGTCCAACAACTTCAGGGAATTTGTCTGCTTACATGCTGTTAGAAGTAGAGATTTACCATAGATTGAAGGGAATTGTGTAGCAGCATTGGGAAAAGGAGTAAAAATAGGCTGTTTTCACAGAGCACTTTAGGAAGAGTATCCTTAATAGCCAGATGCTATTCTCGACCAATTGTTCGGACTACTGAAGGTAGCCTTTCCTCAGTAATTGCTCCTTGCTAATAATTACTTCCTGCAGAGGTTCACAATCTCAATATACTTCTTCCTTGAGGCATTGCTAAGAAAAGCGCTTTTCCAGGGGGACCTGCAGTAACACGAAGTTAAAGACATTAAAAACCGAAACAAAACCACATTAGCTAAATCCTATGGTGTTCCTAGACGGAGTAAACAAATAAACTCTCTTCTGCCCAATTTAGAAGTGAGTAAAGTCTGTTTGCTCTCACCCACAACTGTGCTGCTGGGAGGAAGGGAATCATTCATCTCATGCACAATCAGGTTTACCTTGCACTCATCATCTTGGTTTTCATCTCCTGCTCTGACTCTGGCATCCCACTTCATAGGAATGTGCTGTAAATCTACCCATAGGAGTGGAATAAACCGTAGCATTAACAATACACTAATTTTCTTCTTGTTTGGAAATTACAGCTTTACTCCAGAAAGATAACCTATTCCATGCCTATTTTTCTAGATTGCTTTTTGTCTTTTAACCTTGTTTAGTAGTCAGAAGGATTTAATGTAATAAGTTACCCTTTCAGCAACTCATTTCAATGTCGGGTTGTGTTTTATCATCTCATACATACTCGAAATATCTCAGCTCCTGTCAAAACAAATCCAATGCACAGTGCCAGATGCAAAGATACAATCTACTGCTTCTCATGCAAGAAGCGCTAACTTTTCAACAGGTGTCTGTCTACTGCTCAAGACTGTAGTCTCTTTTATTTAAATGAGGTCCTGTTCCTATATTGAGACTTGGAGTATTTAAACTTCTCCTTTATGATATTGCTACCTCTATGTAAGTAGTTCTTCCCTTAGCTGGATTGGATTAAACACACACAATTTTGACTTCATGTTATTTTAGCTGATGAATATATTACTCAGGACAGAGTTTACCTCAGCTAATTTTAAGCCTCAAGTACACCACTGCACATGCAGGTGTCTGCAGTATAGATGTCAGTATCTTAGACATCTAAGACAGGTCAGGGGAATTGTGTTTCTTGTTTCTGCAGCCTCCCTGCAAGACACTGCTGCCTTGATGAAAAACTGGTGGTTCTCAAAACTGAGGTGCTACAGCAATTACACATACTGTTTTAGTAATTACTGTGATTATCCTGTGTTGCTCTCTTGCTTCAGAAGCTATTAGCCTGTGCGTGTGCCTCTCTCTGCTACTGCTCTCCTTAATTTTGCTAAATCCTGCTTGTATCTTCCAGGGGCATTTCTGCCAGCCCCTCTGTCTGCCAGTGGTCAGGTTGCCCATCATTTCTGCTGGGCTTTGCAAATGCACCTTGTCTTCTTTTTAGCTAACCCATTCAATCCACAAGGAGACAAGAGGTGGACATCCTGCCTTACCTAGACACAGGGCTGAAATGTTCCGTAGCTTTTCCACTGTTTGCTTTACCCTTGTCACAGCAGATTGCTATGCAGAGGGGCATAGTCACATTTAAATGACAGATTTATGTCTATAATACCTAACAAACAGTGTCAGGAACCAAACCTGGGCCTTGATTCCATATGGCATCTGTAGATGGCTTCCTTCAGCTCAGCACAGAATGAGACACTCTTATGACAAGTACAACAAAGTTGTTTGCGATGTCAAAAGATTGAGCCAGGGAAGGCCAGTGCCCAAGGTTCAGGCTTACTGGATGTCTGTATTGATGCCAAACCCTAGCCCCATCCTGCAAACTGTGGCTCTAAAAACCATCCAGTTATGTGCTGATCCTGATCCAAATGCAGTACACACATGCTATGCATAAACACAATGCAACGTTGCAGTAGTTTGACCCGTACCAGGTTGGATTCAAACTGAGGACCTGCTGTTTGTAAGACTGATGCTGTTTCCATGGAGATGCAACAGCCAGATGTCCTTCCCATAATCCTATTGACAAAAGGAATCTGGATCTCAGAACTGCCTTGTTGTCAAGCTTCTGGTTGTTGCCATGTTTTTCAGAGTGTTTAGGCAGCCAGCTAATCAGCAAGCTGGTTGTTCAGGATGACTGATAGACAATTAATTTTCCACTGCTGTTTCTATTCCTCCAAGTCTCTCTTTCTTTCAGTAGAGTAGATTTAGTTCTCATGGTGTTGGGACCGTAGTGCTACAGGTGTCATCCATTAAGGGAGAAGGCAAGGAGAAAAGCACTGAGTAGAATGAAAGGGTCCAGATGGAACTTTACTTTTTCCTGTAATAAAGTCCTATATTGTTATTTTATTGTTATAAAAAGTCTCTGGATTTTGCTTTGAACCCTGAGATTAAGAAGGAAAAATAGCAGAAACATGAATCATAGAATAATAGAATCATTAGGGATCGGAAGGGAGCTAGAAAGATCATCTAGTCCAATCCCCCTGCCACAGCAGGGTCATCTAGACCAAGT
>VZRI01001566.1:88887-114083 GCA_013397515.1 Upupa epops
GCTGGATGAGGCTCTGGCCAGCCTGCTCTAGGGTGGGGTGTCCCTGCCCATGGCAGGGGGGTTGGAACTGGATGATTCTGTGGTCCCTTCTCACCCTGACAGATTCTATAACTTCTTTCCAGTGAGGGTGATGGGGCACTGGAGGGGGCTGCCCAGGGGGTTTGTGGAGTCTCCTTTTCTGGATAAGTTTTAAACCCACCTGGACCTGGTCTGGGTGATCCTGCTGTGGCAGGGGGGGTGGACTGGGTGATCTTTTGAGGTCCCTTCCAATCCATCATGTTCTGTTCTGTGGTGTTCTGTGGCTTGGTCTAGGTGATCCTGATGTAGACTAGATGATCTTTCAAGTTCCCTTCGATCCCTCATGACTCTATGATTCTCTGAAAGAAAAATAATCTAGGGAAAAAAAAAACCTGTGTGTAAAGAGTGAGGGCTTTACCTCAAATGAATAACTGCATCATGCTCTGCAGGAATGTTTTTATGATAGTTGTTCACTCTTCCTTTGCTGGATTAACACAAAGTGCTTTCTCCAAGCATTGGATTTGGCTTCAAGACTCTTGTTCACACCTTTCAGAATGAAAAGGATATGAGTAAAGAAAAGGTGATATTACACAGAATATATTAATTTACATATTATATCCATCAGTTTTTAGAGGTCTAATGTAGCATGTGCAGTATCGCACAATTGCAGAGTCACAAACTGTTACGGATTGGTAGGGACCTTGCAAGATCATCCAGTGTGGATCCCCATCCACCTTCAAGTCTAGTTTACACACCCTTTTTTGGGTTTGCTCTTTCTGTGGTTTACAAAGCTGTTAATCTATGTCTTTGCAAGAGTAAAGGTGCTACTGGAATCACATTAGCAAGTTTAAAGGCATTTAATGCCCTATGTGAACAGATCAACTGCTGTTGAATAGTTCAAGGAGTGTGGGAGAGTATGCAATTATTTACCAAAAAGTTTTGGAATAAAAGTGACAGTAAGACACCTGAGTTCTACATTAAATTTTGGATTTCCAGCTCATGTGAAATTCCAGTTGGGTATTTCCATTGAGAACATTAAGAAAATGTTTCATACCTGCATGTGCTCTTTATGTGAAAACTGCAAAAGCTCAGGGCTCCAAAGTCAGCTTCTGGTTTCCTTGCATCCTTTGAATTATGGATGTCCAGTGTGTGGCTACCAACCCTATCTGCCCATCAATATTTTCTGGATTTATGAAGAGATAATGTCTGCAGTCATGAGCAAAACTTTTGTGTCTCTGCCTGGCCATGCTGTCTCAAATCTCTACTCAAAATTACAGCAGTATTTGTCTTTCTAATTGTTGCCAGCATTGTTATTAATAATTAGCAACCTGTAGAGAATGATGCATTTGAATAGGAACAGAGTTTCCAGTGTTGCTATATACCTATGAGCAGCTTGAGAGCACAGCGATATTTTGGAAGAGGCAGAGTGGAGATGCTTGTACTATAAGCTGTTCATGCTGTAGCTGTCCTCTGAATATATAGAGGTTGTCAACCACCAAGGTTGCTGTGTTTTTCAGCAGTCACTCAGTGCCAAGCAGTGTGATAAAGGGTTGCTACATCCAGCATCTGAGTCCTAGGTGATCCATACTGTATAACAGGAGTCCCTGAATAATATAACAAGACAGCAGATGACAGTGACTGCTTTGGTTTGGCTCATCTTAGCTTCTTAAAGGGTCTGTTTCCCACATCCTTCTTTCCCTGCCAGATCTAATTGTAATAACAACATAAACACAATGTAGATTTTCCAACTTTATAAGCAGCCCAGTAATTAACCTACTTAATTATGTCTCTCTACTGTTTTGAGTTGCTAGGTGCTGCTGTGTAGCTCAGTGGGTCTCTCTAAGACACCAGCATCATTTTTAACAGATGGCAGCAAATCTTTCCTTTCTGTCTGAGACTCTGAGCCCAGTCTCCAAGGGCTCAGCTGCTCAGCCTGCTGTGGCTGTAGCTTGTCTGAGACATTTTGGGGAACCACAGCCAATTCAGTGCCATTTATCTCCCTCCTTTCTGGAATCTGGAGAAGGTGTTGCTTATTACTTCACAGTATATATCAGTTGGAGTGACAGCCTCATAAGACCAGGAGCATACCTCTTTGTGATACCACCTCTCTTAGCCACCATTGTTTCTCACTGTGGTGTATGCAGCTTTATTTTTGTGAAGATTCAGCAAGTGCTGGAAGCCCAAATCATACCAATGCTTGTTTGGGAGGTTAGTTTTGCTTTTACTTTTTCCTTTCTCTCTCTGTCTACACATTTCCAGTGACCCTGGCATCAGTGGTTTTGGCTTTCTGTTGAGCAAATGTGAGGTGGTGACAGCCCATGCCTCATCGCCGTTGTTCAGGAGGCTGGATAGGATTTTACAGCTGTTTTTCTGAAGTGCTTAATTACTTTGACACTGTCACTAAATCGTTAGACTGGGGATCACATGAGAGTAGCAACAAGATGTCTAGACCCATATTTCACTGCATAATGCCTAGACTCAAGCCTACTGAGCTGTGGCCAAGTGTCAGATGTTGGTATGCGCGGTCGCTTGTTTAGCTGTAGCATCCTTACCTGGTAGTAATTGTTTAGGACAGGTAAATATTTTTTCCAGCCAGTATGAACAAATTTATGTCTATTTTGTTTTGAGAGGCAAAAAGGCAGAGGCAGGATTTTCCATGCCAGTGGACTAGTCCCCTTTGACTGACTGGAAGACATAACAAACCTTGATAGTTTCTTGGGTGTCAGAGTAGCTTTTGGGAGGTTTCAAATACCACTGACTTTTCCCTAACTGAGCAACACATAAACGTGTGTTATTTCTAAGCAGCCTCTCAAATATGTCAGAAGCATTTCTACTTGTTGAGAACTGCAAGCTGGCGCCTTAAAAATCCCAGGGAGTTTTGAGTACCATAAGTTGACAAGTATGTTAATGTGTCATCGTAAAGGAGGCAAAAGAAGTAGCACATTTTTGAACATGCAAATCCTAAGCAGTCAAATGGTGTTGTGTCAGACTGTTCCAAAATGCCTTTTTTAGGCTGAGAATAACTTTATGAGCAGATAATTCATATAAAGTTATAAGCCTCTGAAAACATGGGATTAAAATGAAGTGCATCCTTAAATACAACTTAACTGTTGCTACAGTGGTGATGTTATGAATTCAAATGAAGTTCAGCAATTAGCAGATAATCTCCTAAGTAACTAAGATCCAGGATCCACACTGCAAAACATATTATATCTCAGCAGTATTGTCTCTAAATACCATTAATCACAGCCTTAGATGAGGCATCAACAGCAGTCCACAGTGGTTTTGTTTGGCAGTGAAGGAGCTGTTTTAATTTTTAAGACAAATTATACACAGTATAAGCTCTTTTAAAACACTTTGAGTTGTTTCTAAGCTACCTAGAGTAGAGCTTTCTATACGATTTACACATGAAGTATAGGACTTTTCAAATCTCTTGCAGTTGTTAGTGCAGATTCGTCCTTTAAGAGATTCAAAAAAATGTGAGTCAACACACTGCACACATTAAAGTCTTATTTGCATGGGGTTAACTCATCATGTAAAGATTAAACCTTTGAATACTGGAAGAGATTTGAAGAATAAGAAAGCTTCACAAGTTGTTAGCTGATTATTATTTTCTTATTAGCTTTAATTGTTTCAGTTTGTACTGGCCTCATCTTTGTCACAACCCTGTGGACACCGCTAGCAGATGTATGCCTAGTCAGCTGTGCTGTCCAGTGTTTCATACTTTCTAAATGTAAAACAGTATAAGCATGTATAATTGGTGGTAAGATGAAGGATTAAGGTGAACTGTCAGCAAGTTTGCTGATGACACAAAGCTGGGTGGTGTCGCTGACACCCCAGCAGACTGTGCTGCCATTCAGCGAGACCTGGACAGGCTGGAGAGCTGGGCAGAGAGAAACTGAATGAGGTACAACAAGGGTCAGTGTAGAGTCCTACATCTGGGCAAGAACAACCCCAGGGACCAGGATAGGTTAGGGACTGACCAGGTGGACAGCAGTGTAGGAGAAAGGGACCTGAGGGTCCCAGTGGACAGCAGGATGACTCTGAGCCAGCAATGTGCTCTTGTGGCCAAGAGGGCCAACAGCATCCTGGGGTGGATCAGAAAGGGGTGGTTATCAGATGGAGGGAGGTTCTTCTCCCCTTCTACTCTACACTAGTGAGAATACATCTGGAGCATTGTACTCAGTTCTGGGCCTCTCAGTTCAAGAAGGACAGACAGCTGCTGTATGTTGTCCAGCTTAGAGCAACGAAGATGGTGAAGCAAATAGAACAGTTCCCTTATGAGGAAAGGCTGAGGGAGCTGGGTCTATTGAGCTTGGAGTAGTCTGAGGGGTGATGTCATTAATGTCTCTAAGTATGTGAGGGGTGGGTGTCAGGAGGATGGAGCCAGGATCTTCCAAAGGTCATCTGGAGATAGGACAAGGGGCAATGAGTGCAAGCTGGAACATAGGAGGTTCCCTATCAATATCAGAAGGAACTTCTTCCCAGTGAGGGTGATGAAGCATTGGAACAGGCTGCCCAGGGGAGGGTTGTGGTGTCTCCTTCTCTGGAGAAGTTCAAGACCCACTTGGATGTGTTCTTGTGCAACTTGTTCTGGGGTGATCCTGCTATGGCCAGGGGATTGGACTAGGTGATCTTTCGAGGTCCCTTCCAATCTCTAATGATTTTGTGAATATAGGTTAAACCAGAACTTGTTATCTTACTGAGTTATATCGTTGTATATTTTCTGCAGAAATCAGTTAAAAGAAGTGTGTCTGAGCTTACAGTTTATGAAACAGCATCTGGAGTCTTTTTCTGCATGAGTCTCACCACAGAGAACACACATTCATGTCCCCTTCAAGCACCAGAAGGGCTGAAGTAAATGATAGTCCTCTAACCCATGCTTCACTGTGTTTTTATGTCTTCACAGAGAGGGCAGGCAGGAGAATATGATGCATATATAGTTTGTAACTACATTTCAGTGCCTACATTTTTGTGCCTTTACATAGAACAAGTCTTCATGGTTCAAACATAGAAATGAATTATTACCAGAGATGTAGTGTTGTGTGTAAGCTGAGCTGCTGTAACTATGACTGAGTTTGTCTCATGCAATTTTCGTTAGATGTCGGCATATAAACTGGTAGGGTCCCTAGTAAAAAAGAAATAGGTACTTCTAAGGCATATTTCTTCTGATATATTTTAAGCTGTCTACTTCAGAATGAGATGAATCACTCCACACAGCTGCCATTTCTCCCTATGCTTTATAAAAGACATCTAGATGACTAAATCAGATGTAGGTAATTACTTTGTACTTTGACTGTGTAACTGACAGGAAATGTAATATGAAATGCATTTGCTTAAGTCTTAACATGAGAGGACAGACATAAGCTAGAGCATTTTTCTTCATATTTGCAGTGGGGTAACAACATCCATATTGTCGATTATTGAAGTTCAGCTGACACAAAATAACTTGTGGAACTATAATACTATTTTATCTACTTTTTCTGTTGCATTGAAAGTTGTTGAAACTATCCAAGGTCTTAACTATGCTCAACTCTTTCAGATTTAATTTAGCTCCTCTGTTATTTTAAGTCAATTATGTGTAGCACTTGCTATACGATTAATAATAATAGTAATAATAATAAATTAGGTCACTGTTACTGTGTTTCCTGATTACTTCCTTCAAGCTGGCTGCCTGAAGTAAAACCTTTCTCCTTTGGCTCTCCTTTTGTTCATACTTAATCAAATTAACTCAAAATAATGAGTGAGATACACAGATCTAAGGAAAATGTTTAACCACACCTGCTTGTCATTTGGGCTTACTGACCTCCTTTCAAGTGGGGAAGGAAGTACTTGTGGGGTTTTTTAACATTTTAGATGTTTTCTGTCCATTAAGGACAGTAGGCTCAAAGCCCACAGGAAGTGAGGTGCAATGACAATAGTCATTGTCACACACAGTGTAAGCTATGAGTGGTGTAAAAGCATGGCAATATAGCTGTTAGCATTGCTCTTTCACTTTATATTGTGCTAAGAGCAACATCTCTTCTTTTCCATTTGTACTGGTCTAACTGGCTTTTTCAACCAAGGTTTCAATCAGTCAGCACAGGATTTAAGAGAACTTTTCTGAACGTCTGGCCACTCAGAGCTGAGAACTTCAATTTTTTAGAAGTGAAATTTCATTTTATTTTATGAAATAAATCATGATCAGCCCATATGAAACAGATTATGAGATGTGTCAGTGATTAAGCAGACTGAAATCCCTAATGCTTAAATGTGAGATAGATCTAAGCTGCAGGACAATAAGGACATCTGTTGTATTCTAATACAGCAACACTTCTTGTGCAGACAAAAAAAAGGTAGCCTCATGTGTTATTGGTCCCAGTCCTCATTCAGGTATTGAATCGATACTGAGAATTGTCCCAACCCTTGTGCAGGATGTTGAACCTCATTCAGGTCTCATGGGCTCATTTCTCCAGCTTGTCCAGGTCATTCCAAATGGAATCCCATCCCTCATGTGTGTCAGCTGAACCACTCAGATTACTGATATTTGCAAACTTATTGAGGGTGCGCTCCTCCCACTGCCTGTGTCAATTATAATATTAAGCAATATTGATCCCAGTATGGACCCCTCAGCAAGGAACACCCCTTGCTCATCTCCATCTGGACACTGAGCTAACTACTCCCCTCTACCACTACCTTAGGCTTAGGCAAGATGATAGGCTCCTTGATACACAGATATAAGCAATCCCAAACACTGTTAGAATTTACTGTGATATAGTACCCAAGACATAAGGATAAAACAATTAAGCTGATAGTTTGCCCTAGGACATCTACAGAAAATTCATCTAACTGAAGCACAGATTAATTATCTTCTTATAGTGCTTTTTCTCTCTACAGAAGGAATCTAAGGGAATATTTCTTAGTGCTTATGGTTACACAGGTAGCCATCACTTCTTCTGAATTATAACTATAAATTCTCACTGAGGTACTCAAACTATTTAAATAACAGCCAAAGAAACCAGTGTGCCTAACTTGTAGCTGCCTGGTCCCATGGCTTGAATTCACGTGCCTGCAGTCATGTACTCTGCCTGACTATCAAAAACATATCTGTTCCTCTTAGTTTGGTTCATTGTGATTTGAGAAATCAAATCTTTTTCACTGCCATATTGCAGTGACATGTATACAAGGTTTGGCAACCTTGTTCTTTTGGTCTCATTGCACTGCTTGCAGAGATGTATGAAGGCATTTTCTTACAACATGCAAGTGGAGTTTGGTGCCAGAAACAATTTCCCCAATATGTTAGCAAATGACATTCTGGTTCTTGATTCAAGTACCACAGAGCTGTCAGCAATCAGCCAATTGATGAAGGGTTGACTAGCCAACTTGCAACACTTCTTTTTCTTTTGGCAAAGATGTTGTTCAAAAGAGATGATATTCATTTAATTAAAGATAATTGACATATTGATCTATCTATCTATATATATCTTTGAGGTAATAATGCTTTACCGTAGACAGCATAATGCTGTGTTACAATACCTGTTTTGGGTATAAAGAGTTTCATTATAAAACCAGCAAAACATAGAATCCAGCTGGATTGGTCTTTGAAGAGATCTTTGAATTAATAGCAGTGACATTCAGAGTTATGCTTAAGGACAGGATGCATTAAGCAGATCAATCTTTGAACATGATGCCAGATTTCAAGACAGTATCTCCAAGACTGCTTATGTTTTGCTTTGCTCTGATGTTCAGAACGTTGAAATGTCTGCTGCAACCAATTTGCTCTATCATGAGCATTGCTGCAAGCCAAATTTTTAAAACCATCTTTAATGGCCTGGATGGAGGAGTCAACAGCCAAAAGGAGTCAGTTACAAAGGAGACAGTTATTACAAAATTTGAGATAAACAGCCAATGTAATAGGGGGTGATAGTTTGCATTTTATGTGATTTTAGGTGAGTGCAAGGTGAGTGTTCACTGTTCTCAGAACAGAAGGGGTTTGGAGCTTTCAATTTCAGGTTTCCAGTTCCTCCTACATCTTCACTTCACTTGTAATCTGTGTTTGGAGAGGACCCACATCTAGTTGAGTGCTGAAAGCAGCAGTCATTCTTCTCTGGGTACATGGCAAATAGAGAGAGAGTGGTACTTCAAGGATCAGTGGAAGGAAGGTCTCATCCACATTTCATTGTTTGCTGAAATAGAGAGAGTTCTCCACTTGTTTGTAGCAGTAGGAATCAGCCCTCTGGAATGGAGGACTGGTATAGAAGAACACGGAACAGACAACTGGACTTTAAAATGCTCACTGACACTGAGGGATGTGTGCATGAACTGAATAGGCTCCATGTTTCCATGAGGAGCAGAAACCCTTTATAGGGGTTAGAGATTGCAGTTCGTCTCAGTTATGTAAGAACGTGACTAATTTCTGTATGTCTTTGAGTGGGTGGTTTTATGTAGGTGAATTCTTCCTGTGGGGTTTTTATATGAAGCAAATAAAATGTTTCTTGTTTTTCCCCCCCAAATCGACTTAGGTTTGGTTTTGTCTGCAATTGATAAGTGGTTTTATGAACCCTCACTATTTTCTTTTTGTTTCAGCCCATTAGTGCTTCAACAAAATGAATTGGTTGATTTTTATCTTGTGTTAAAACCTTTAACATAGGTTTTTAGTACTTTTTTTGTTTTTAATAAGACTTTAGATAGGCATAATAAAATTAATTTCATTAGTGAGGGAACTCAGTTGTAACTAAGTTAAATGGACTTATGTGATGTCTCTTTGCCACTTTGCATAGACTGAATTCTTTCTTCCGAGAACACAACTGAGAGGAATGTAATTTATCCTTTAAATTTGATATCAGAAGACAAAGCACTGTGTGTAGCTCTTGCTTCAGTTAATCTAGATTCAACTATTTTCCCTTGCTAGGTGTATTCTCAATTTTTTCAGTGCTTTCAGATGGAACAGTGTCATTTTGAAATTTGTTTACTGTTGCCTTACAAAAATGCAGACAACCAGTGCTCGAAGGTGCAAGGCAGTGGAAAAAGCTATGTCAAATCTTTGCACAATACCAAGATAAAATCATTGATCATTTTGAAGCTTTGTAGACTTCAAGGTGCATTGCAGCAGCAAATGTACAATGTTAAGCTCAAACCTCCTTAAAAAGCCTAGATATATGGTAAAACAGTCTTTCTGGAATGATTTTGTTATAGGTTTTTTTTTTTACCAAAGTATAATTTACTAGCTTATAACTAAGGTATTTTTAGTTTGTATTTAACCTTAATATATCAATACAAATACAAACATTTCATATGCTCAGATTTCATTTTACATATGATCACAATCCATTTCTTAAAATCCTTGAGACTAAATAATGTGGTTAATAAATTAAAAAAGGGTATTTTCTCTAAATATTTTGTCTTAGCATTCTTTTATTTCTCATACAGTTAATCAAAGTTAATCTAGTGTTTCAGTGGATTAAACATCTCTCTTTAACTGAATGTCTACATTTTTAAATTGTTTTTATTTATAAAACACATGATAATGCAGCAGATGTGCATGATTTTTCCTATTTTCTTATCTACAAGATAAAGCAAGGTTTATACCCTGCTTTGTATTTTCTCACTCTATTATCCACCATCAAGTATGGTTTTTGTTTCAAATGGAAAATGTATGGACATGATAAATGTACTCATGCTATTATTTTCCCATTTCTTCCTGAACTGCTTCATATATGAACAAATACTTAGCATTGGTAGCACTTTTGCAGGTCTATCAATGCATCTTTTGTTGTTCCACCTACATGTCCTTTTTATTATTACAGATTTCTTAGTCAGTTTTCTGTACCTTAATATTAAGAGCTTTCAGGGATACTATTTAAAGTTGGCTGTCATCTTTGTAGAGATACAACTTCTAGACTATGGCAACTTCGTATTTCCAAGTGTCAGCATTTCAATAATCCTCCCCATTATTTTCTGTCAAAGCTTTTTGAAAATTCTCAGTTAAATCATGTTCTGATTTATAAGTTATGAAGTAATTAGCTGATTTTTTTTTTTAATATATTAAGGCTATTCTTTTATGATGATCAAGCTGTGGAAGGATAACTGTTATGCAAATCAGTGTTTGAGCCATCACACTCTTATATACTTTGAAATTGTGTAATGGTTTGAGAATTGTTGTGATATTTGTCTTGGAAATTGCAAGCCAAAATTGCAAGCTAAAGGTATGTGTTTCAGTGAACAGAGGGGGTTTGGGTTTGCAGAAGGGATTTAGAGTTTGGTTATGGGTATCCAGCCCCACCTTGTTTTGCTTTGACTCCACTTTCTTTTCTTGTCTGTATTTGGAAGAAGACTCAGATGTGGCAGCCATCTCACCCTGGAAAACATGTTGAATAGAAAGACTGATACCTCAGGGATTGCATAAGGACAGTTTCATCTGGATTTCATGATCTGTTGAAATGGAGAGAGTTCTCCCCCACATTTGTTGCCACAAGAATCAGCACTCTGGAAATGGAAGACTGGAGTGGAAGTACATGGAACAGAGAACTGACATGTGAATCAATCAGATGGGCACCATATTGCAGGTGTGCAATCAGAACCAGGAGAAACTGGAAGTCTCTGTTCCTCTTTTAGGGGTTGGATATTGATGTTGGTCTCAATTATGTAAGAACATATGATTAATCTCCATATGTCTTTGTGTATATGTGTTTTTATTGGGATGTGTTAAATGTCTTGTTGCTTTATTTTATCTTAAATGGAGTTAGTTATATTTTAGCCTGCAATTCATAACTGAGTCTTTGAACCCTCCCTGTATTTTTTCTGTTTCAGCCTATTACACATTAACAAAATTCATTGGTTAATCTTTTACCTGGTTTTTAACCCTTGACTAAATAGTAAGGTAAATTATCTACTATTATTATCCCCATTCTACATAAGCAGTACTTTCCCTGAATTTTAACTGAGTAAACTGTAGATTTTTTCTTCTATTTGTAAAACACTCTCAGTATCTTTTTTTGTTGCACTGTTTATGACAGAAGTTGTTCTGAAAAGGCTAGGTTTGTTGATAACTGGGAAGCTAGCAGCCATGCAGAATGACAGCTTCTAGCAAGCTTGTGAATGAATGCCACAAAAAATATTTCAAATATTTGGATACTGTTATGGATAAGATCACTGTTAAACCAAAGAAAATAAGAAGAAAAAAAAAGAGATTGGAGAGACTCTCCAGTGCTGAAATAAAATGGAGTTATCAGATTATAACTTTCATGTCCTTGAGGGGCAGAAATTGTTAAGTGTCAAAAGGCATACATGTCAGCACAATGCTCCTTTTTCTTGCCTTCTTCCTACCAGGCAACGCTGTTCATCACAACTCACTTGCATGACCTCTACATGCTATTTGAAACCTTTTTAAAAACACAATGCCAACATCTATTGTTACACAGGGTGAAAGCCCTATAAATGTCAAATCAAAATGCACCAATTTAACCATATCTTCATTTTTCAATCTGAATCTATTGTAATATTCTTTTAATGACATTCTCTAAGTAACACAGCTGTGCTGAGCATCAAAGTTTCTCTTAATCTTTCTTCTGTGACATATAATTTTATACACTGTGTATGTCTCCCAAAAACTTACCTCTGTGATACAAGCACTTTTATCTGATTACCGTGGGACACTGAATAATTTGAATAATTGTAGTTGAACTGTACAGTGAATTCCTTGCCTTTGCATTCCTAAAATGAGGGCAGCTTCGAATCATGGGTGGTAACTTTTAAATTTACTCTCTGTGACATCAATAGTATAGGTACTGCTAAATGAGGGCAGTTACTCTTATTCTCCGTGCTCTTTACTATGGTTCTTTTTATGCATCTCCATGCAATCCAACATGAAAAATTAATTTCATTATATGATAAAAATGGTGTAACTTCTCCTTCCTTCATTAAAGTGTCTAGTGCCATCACCATCTGACCTGCACCTCACTTCATACACTACAAATATTCAGCAAGGAACAAGATATTCTTAGTTATAGAACTAGTGAATAACTTCATTGTGTGGTGTTTTGTTATCACTGAACTCAGTCCTCTACCCTTCACATTTTCTATGCAATTGCATGCCTTGCTCTTGTAAGACAGGCAGTTATACTTCCAAGTGCTTAAGGTGATAAAACCATACTGGATCAGCCTACTAAAGGCATAGTATGAAACGGATCAGATGGTCATGGGGGCTCCTTAATCACTTGACTACAGCAGTATTACATTAAGGAATAGGATAAGCATTTCCTTATCTTGTAGGGTAAGTTTTTGCTGAATATTTATCAACCAAATATACTGTCATTTAGTAGACTTTTGTACCTACTTACATTATAGTGAGAGCTTTCTTTACAGCAGTGACAGGCAGAGCAGTGTTTTTGGAACAGTCTATCACTGAACTCACAGTATAACTAGGCTGTTGTGGCTACATTGGGCTGAATAATAACTGTTTAAGACTAGCCCTGAATATTAATTTAAGGTTATAAGAATAATGGAACAGAAACATAATGTAATTCTTCTTGAACCTTGAAAGGTATTGTTATATTCCCAAATTTCTCTCATACTCTTATAATCCAAACACTAATAGTAGAACTCATTTCTAGTAGCAATATAGACAGCTATTTTCAAAAGTTCCTATTTCTGTTAAACTGTTGATTCATTACTCACATATAAACTACAATCCAAAGGTATGCTTTGAATACACTCATACTTCTAAATATTTATATACTTGTCCAGAATCTACTCTAGATTATTGAGACTTTCAGGCTTGTTTACAGACTGCATTCCTATACCTTTAACGTTGCTTTTAAGTACTTAACATCTTCTGCCAGTGTTCCCTTGCCCAACACCCATTGACAATTTAATCCTGTTCTAGTGACATTAATCAAGATATTTTATTTTAAATGGTTTTGAAGAATGTATGGCTATGGTTATTTGGAGATTATACTTACATTTACAGTGTCTGAAATAATTTACAACGAACAGACAGTGTAGTATAAACCCCAGTGGACTTGCAAGCTTTGTCTTCTACCTGAGGTAGAAATTGTTTTGGTTAGGACAAGGAGTTGTCAGAAGAGTTTGTTTTGGAGGCAGGAAATTACATTGATTTTGTTAAACAAATAAGTTGATCAATGATCTGGAGAAGGGAATTGAGTGCACCCTCACTAAGTTTGCACATGACATTAAGGTAGGCAGGACGGTAGATGTGCTTGGGTGTAGGAAGGCTCTACAGAGAGATGTAAAAAGGTTAGATCAATGGTATGAGGTTCAGCAAGACCAAGTGTTGGGCCCTGCACTGGGGTCACAACAAACCCATGCAATGCTACAGGGATGGAGAAGAATGGTTGGAAAGCTGCCCATCAGAAAAAGGCTTTTTGTGCAAATGGTACACGCAGAGGTTGTGTAGTGTTGGTCACAGTATGATACACCACCCATAAATGCAGTTTATATGGTAGAAAGAGGCTTGTATTTCGTGTAGACAAAGTATTCAGAGTGGCTATTAAGAATAACTTTGTAAATCTCACTGGTAGTGTTTGAGCTAGTACACTGTATGCAGTAAGTGTACTTAAAGTGCAGGGGCTCTGCCATGCACTTAGGAGTTTCCTATTTCAATGTTTATTAAATATAAAGAAGGAAATTTGTTTAATACTGTAATTATTTCATTGTATTTAAATATTTTTGGGGCAGGAAATCACCAGGAGAGCATGTATGCTTGGATTTCGTCCATCAAAATTGGATTACTGTAATGGGCTCTACATGGGGTGGCTTCTTAAACCACTCAAATTTGATCTGGTGTAGTACACAGCTGCTCTCACAGTAAGTGGTGTTTCTTGCCAAAAGAAAAAAAAAAAGGCTCTACTATTATTACAGAATCACAGAATTACTGAGGCTGGAAAAGTCCTCTAAGATCATCATGACCCAACATCACCACAACCCAGATCATGGCAGTAAGTGCCATGTCCGGTCTTAAAAACCTCCAGGGATGGGGACTCGATCACCTCCCTGGGCAGTCCATTCCAGTGTCTGATCACCCTTTCCATGAGGAAGGGCTTCCTAACATACAATCTAAGCCTCTCCTGGCACAGTTTCAGGCCCTCTCGTCCTGGCTTTAGTTTCATGGGAGAAGACCCTGACCCCACCTGTCTACAACTGCCCTTCAGGTACTTAGAGTGATATACTCTCCTCCAGACTAAACACCCCCAGCTCAGCTCCCTCAGCCTCTCCTCATCAAACTTCCCTCTAATTCCTTCATCAGGCTCTT
This sequence comes from Upupa epops, assembly GCA_013397515.1. Taxonomy (NCBI): domain Eukaryota; kingdom Metazoa; phylum Chordata; class Aves; order Bucerotiformes; family Upupidae; genus Upupa; species Upupa epops. The sequence goes on from VZRI01001566.1 coordinate 103,154, forward strand.
TGCTCTCCACTGGACCCTCTCCAGAATCTCAGTATCTTTCTTGAAGCAGGGGGCCCAGAACTGAACACAGTACTTGAGGTAAGCCCTCCCCAATGACCACTACATGGGGAGAATGACACCCCTAGTTCTCTTGGCCAGTATGCCATTGGCCTTTCATGCCACCTGGGCACACTGTTGGCTCATATTCAGCTGGTCGTCGATCAGTAGTCACAGGTCCCTCTCTGCCAGGCTGCTCTCCAGCCACTCATCCCCCAGCCTGTAGCTGCAGGGGGTTATTGTGACCAAAATGTAGGACACTGCATATGGCTGGCCCTGTTAATCCTCATCCTGTTGGTCTCCTCCCATGGACCCAGCCTGTTCAGATCTCTCTGCAGCATTCTTCTCCCCTCCAGCAGATTGACATTTCCCCCAAGCTTGATATCATCTGTGAAATTACTAAAGGTAGAATGTATGTTTAAATATGTTTTTGACTTATAAAGCTCCACAGACTAGTATAGTCCTTTTAGAAATTAAACTAAATGTTTCTGTAACCTTCTATACTACAAAGTCAAACCTTAAATGCAAAGAAATATCACGTGTACCAGGCACTCTCTCACTCTGTGATAGTACCTGAGCTCTAACCAGATCACATACTCTAGACCAGATAGCAGGGATTAAATGTAGACTTGGTGGGAGAATGTCTGCATCCTTAGACTTGGCAGCTGTTTCTTCCCTGACTAATTCACCAGGTTTTTTACCGTGTATCACTGAAGATGTAGGACTTAGGTTTGAGAAAACGGAGTGCATTTTTAGCTTCGGGCACTTTTTCAATAACATATCTAGGGAGACTCCCAAAACTTTAGCATAAAGCAAGGTGCCTGAAAGGGTGAATAGGATAGGAGGTTTAAATATATTAGATATTCATCTGTGGTGTTTATTAATGAAGTGAATTATCTCTACTGAGTAGGCTACATATAATGAATCATTTATCAACAAAGCATGGCCTTTCCCTACTTGTAAATTACCCGTAAGTAGACTGTGATTTTTAGAAATCTGGTTGTGAGAATTGTTTGATCAACTTATGTCAACAGACTTCAGTATATGTGCCTTGAGTAAGATTTCACTGACGGTAGTTTATGAATACATAGTCTGCACGGAGTTCTTTCTACCCTTTATTTGGATGCCTGAAAATCTTACAAAGAATGGCTTGCAAATATGATGTGAATATTTCAGCACATTCCTTTCTGCAGAATATGGAGGAGTCTTGAGGTCTACGTGACCGTGTGTACTGACAGCATTCATTGTGTTCTCTACAGTGACAGGTAAGAAGACTGAATTGAAAGAGCTGTGGCTGATTTTCTTCCAGTTAATTATCCCACGTATTTTGCTGGTATTTCATCTAGTTTCATTGGTAATGTAATAGGTGTCACAGTTTTCTCTGAGTGTCCATCAGGACAATGACCCAGAACAACATGTGAGAACACCAGTAAAACCATCGTTTACACCATTTTGGTCATTGGAGATCCAGAAGCACAGCAATTCCAGCCCATATCCTGATGAAAAGTGATATGGATTACTACATTCTGCCTTCATAAATTCCCTACCTGGATTATTTTTCAGACTCTGCCCCAAAATTGTACACTATTAATACTCTTCACTAAAATCTGTTGTTGGTAATTTAGTTTGGGGTGTGCCCGTGGTTTTAGTTTTGTTTTTTATAGAGACTTGGCTGTTCACACAAACTCATTTGTATATCTTTGCAGATGAGCAGGTAATGAGGCTCACAGGAACTTCCCATGTCTTATTTTCACATAAGTAAACGTAGGTAGACCTGCAGCAATTTGGTGTCTAGTATTCTGAATAGAATGTCTCTTCAAGAGAGACTCCAGTTCTGTTTATTCCATTGTTGCCACAGCCTAGAATTGTCTGCTAGACATGTTGTATGTAAGGTTTTTCTGCAACATCTATCCTGAGGCTCTGTGTGGTTCTGTCTGCAAAATCCCTAGGAACAGAGCCATAACACACAGTAGCTTCTCTAATATTTTTACCTGTCTCAGGCCAGAAAACTAAGTGTCTTGAGAATAGTTCATTGTATAAATAGCAATGAAACAAGCCCAGTTAAGTCATTTACAGGTGGTTCTCTTCACTGTCTTGTTTAAAAATAACCAAGGATTAAGCTGACTGCATAGATAAGTAGGCATCTCCTGTATTTAGTAAGGAACATTTTCTTAATTTCTCACTCTAAATCTTTTATGCTACAAACCAAGCTAATTTTCTTGTCTTCTGTGGATAAACATGAAGAACAATTAATCTCCCTCATGTACAGTAAAGATTTTTAGCATCACAAAGACATAGGACATTTTACAATGAGGTACAGAGGCAGATTTCTCTTTACTGGAAGCATCTACACTGTTTTATCAAACTAGGTAGCATGTGGATTTATATTCATGGAGAGAGGATGACAAGAAAGGGAGTGGATGTGAGCTGGAGAGACCAAGGTGAAACTGAGTACAGATACCACAAAAAGTAGGAAGTTCACATCAGTCTCAGGAGAAAGAAAAGAGTGTGGTTATTGATCAAATGCCAACTAAAGAGGTGGAGAAATCTGTTCTGTTCTTTTGAGGTAAGACTATTAAACACTGTAGGAAGTTATCCACAGAATGAGTTGTCTTTAAAAACCAAACCATCTCCCCTCAAAAAATACCTAAACGTGGTCTTTTCAGATAAGAAGTGATGTTTTAACTCTGGGAGTGCATAGGATAAATAAATACATATACAGAGACATTTTATTCTTTATACCGGATTCTCTTACCTATCTATATCCATTTCATCTGTTCTTCCTAGTATTTGCTATGACTCTGTAGTGTCCTGATTCAACATGTCTAGCCTAATGCTTTCAGGAAAACTATGATCATAGACTTTTTCAAAGTGTAGAGATTTCATCTGGCTGAAAGGGTGGTGGGTAGGTGTTTCAGGTTCTGAAATGATGATTTATGGGTGACAAACATGAGAGACTCATATTTGGGCTGAAAGCACACAGGACCTTTCTTAAGGAATTGGCAGTGGGAGGGAGTGGACTCAGTAACTGTGATGGCAAACATCTGATTGAAAAACAAAACAAATGCAGGGAACTCTTGAGAAGCTGAAGAAATCAATGGAAGAAACTATCATGAGTTCAGAAAGGAAAAGCAATGTCCTGGACCTGGGATGGAATAACCAGGATACCTGGGATGGAATAACCAGGATGAAGATTTTTTTATGATGATGGTGCTGAAACACTGGACCAGGTTGCCCAGGGAGATTGTGGCTGCCCCCCAGCTCCCTGGAAACGTTCAAGGCCAGATTGGCTGGGGCCTTGAGCACCCTGGTGTAGTGGGGGGGGTGTCCCTGCTCATGGCAGGGGTTTGGAACTAGGTGATCTGTAAGGTCCCTTCCAACCTGAATCATACTAAGAATCTATGAAGATTCTCCCTAGTCCTTTAACTATTAATGTATTTATAGAAACATAATGTGTTTGTTAGACCAGTAGACAGATTGAGATCTAATTGGACTTTGGATCTTCTACTTTTCTCCCTGCATAGCTTCATGGACAAAAAAGGATGGGCTCAAATTGTGGAGAAACAACACACTTTCTGTTTACATAGCAGAAAAACTCCATCACCCAGAAAACAAAGAGATTCACACAGATCTTACAGACAACTTTCTCCTGGCTTTGCTACTCTTCTTCCTTAGGGGGAAACCCTCATTTCAGTGTTTCATCCTCTGGCAGTGTGGCATCCTCCCCCACAGGAGACAGATCCTCCATGAGCTTTCTTCATCTAGTGTGGGCATTGTCTGAGGGCTGTGGGTCATGCCAGCACCTGACCATTCCAGCATGGATCTCTTCCTCATAGTCAGTCTCTTTAAGAACACTGCTTACATGTACTCTGCTCTGTAGTTCTGCATGCACACTGCTCCTCTGCTGATTTTTGAGTTCTCCAAAGGCCATCCGTGCCTCTTCTCACCAGGATCTGAAGAGCATGGAAGAGACAGCATGGCATCTCTTTTGTTCTCCCACCCCAAAAAAGGAAGCTCCTAAAACGAGGAGACAGCAAGAGGGAGAGAGAAAGTTTCTGAGCAGGTTTCCCCTCTTAAATAGATTATTGTAGAGTCGCTGTTTGGCTCCGCTTAGCCAGAGGAGGTCTGAACATGAGTTGAAGGGAGCTTTTATAAGCTTCTTACAGAGGGCAATTAGCTGCCCCTTTCTCCAGAGATGAACCACCTCCAGGCTAAAATCAGCACATTACTAACATTCAAGGGCAAAACGCAGACATATGGGCTCGAAATGAGCTTTGTTAGTAATAAAATTAACCCCCTAGATATCAGCAGGGATCTGAGACACTGGAATCTCTTTTGCTGGATTCTGTTATCACTCTAAGAAACTGTTCATACAAATCAACACCCCATCTTTCAGCTCTTCCAGGCTATCTATGTGTCTTTAAAGTGACAAGATGAGTTTTCACTGTGGTTACACTTGGAGAAGTGCCCCTACATTCTGTATTTTCAGTGAACTATGCAAAAACATCTTGTTCAGTTCAGAGAAAAAGAAGACCTTCCCCCCAAAAAATAACCACAATGTAGGGGAAAACAAAGACATTTTTGCTTCATTTAACTGGTCATCTTCATTTTAAACTACTTCATTTTGTCTTCTGTACTTAGATCAATTTCATAATGATTTGTTTAACTGTATCCAATATACTTTTTTCTTCTTGAGAATAGAGATAAATCATCAAAATAATATATTATGTAACTCCAAGTAATTTACATTTTCAAAATACTCAGTTAAAATGTCTCTGCTGTTATGACACTTCATAGCTCATGCTTGCACTTATATGAGTTTTATGCAGTAAAGTGATGGAACTTAAGGAATGGATTGACAACACTTAGTTTGCAGATGTTAACCAAAAAGCTCATTTACCATATGCCACATCTGGATTGAATGTGGTCTTGTGGCCAAGAGGGCCAACAACATCCTGGGAGGGATCAGAAGGGGGGTGGTTAGCAGATTGAGAGAGGTTCTTCTCCCCTTCTACTCTGCACTAGTGAGACTGCAACTGGAGTGCTGTGTTCAGTTCTCGGCTGCTCAGTTCAAGAAGGACACAGAGCTGCTGGAGGGTGTCCAGCATAGAGCAATGAAGATGATGATAGAACTAGAACAGCTTATAGGAAAGGCGGAGGGAGCTGGGTCTCTTGAGCTTGGGAAAGAGGAGGCTGAGAGGTGACCTCATTCATGTCTATAAATCTGTGAGGGGTGCGTGTCAGGAGGATGGAGCTAGGCTCTTCTCAAGGTCGTCTTGTGCTAGGACAAGGGGCAGTGGGTGCTGGAACAGAGGAGATTCAATCTAAATATCATCAGGAACTTCTTCCCGGTGGGGGTGACAGAGCATTGGAACAGTCTGCCCAGGGGGGTTGTGGAGTCTCCTTCTCTGGAGACTTTCCAGACCCTCCTGGATGTGTGACTTGGTCTAGGTGATCTTTCAAGGTCCCTTCTGATCCCTAATGATAGCAGCAAAGCTACACTAAATATGAGATATTATTTCAGTGGTTGCCAGATGAAGTCGAAGTTCATATAAAGCCAATTGTGGAAAGCTTTGCCATAACTCTTATTATCTGTCTAACTACTTGCTTTCTTCTTTTCCTTCCCTTTTATCTTTCTTTTATTTCATTTTAACTTCCTTTTTTCTACAGTCTGAGATGATCCCACTGCCAGAAGTAGCAGCAACAGGAGTATATAGTGACAACCTGGGAGTCCAAGATGTTTCTATATCTGAAATATAAAGCAAACAGGCAGAAATTGGCAATGTAGGTTTCTGTAGCACCTCCATAGCACTGTTCTTTTAACAGTAGCAGTGCTTCTTCATTTCTCTTCTACACTCTGCTTCTCTGACTCTTTGTTGCTATCAGCCTTTTGCACCCTAACTCTGATAATCATTTATGACCCAAGAGCATTTTCGATTTCCTCTTCTTTCACTCATCCTGATCTGCTCTATTTATCACAGATAACACACACTATATAACACAGTCTTGTTTCCACATATCTGGGCTGAAGACTGACATTGTTGTGCACCTAAAAAGGTAGCTGCTTTGGCAGTTCATTTGTCTAAAATAAGCAGGTTTGCAAAGGCAGTGTACTGCTTACACATTTTAGTAGTCAGCTTAAACGATGGTCTTAACCTCTCCCAATGTTCAGTTACATTCACCCCCCTCTAATTTTTACAGGATCTTCTTTCCTTGTCTTTCTTTCCAGTTATTTTAGTATACATATCCTCTTGTTTCCATAGTACGTTGTAATCCTTTCTCCCATCCCAGCTCTTAAGTCACAGCTTCCTTTATTGTTCTCTCTCATTCATATCACATAGATTCCATAAATTACAGAAGTTAGGCAGAATGACTAAGAGTTCCCAAGCATAAAGGTTTTTCTTGCAATAATTGTACAGACTGGAAGCTTAACTGGGAAAGGTGATTTTGCTTTCTGGAAGCAGCCTCCTGCTTACATGGTCTCATCACTGTGACTCACTCTTCACAAGAGGTATCCCAAATCTGCTCAGTTGACCCTAAGATTTCTGCCTGCAGCTAGGAGGATCAAGAGGGAGATGAGGAGACATAGTGTAGATGAAGTGAGAGATTTGATAGAGAGGAATCAAGCTGGAGTTTATACATGCAAACACATACAGCAGCAGAGGGCATTTTCCATTTTTAAACGTAGATTCACATCTCTAATCCTTGTGGAGATGCTGCAGGGGCTCCTGAACCTCTGTCAGGTGTTCTCAGACTGATTTCTGAAACTGCTGGAGTTTCCTCAAGACCCTTATTCCTAGATTTGTTCTAAAAGCTGCTAGACTGTTTTGTTAGTGTTTGCAGTAGTAAAGCTAGGAGAGTACCTCTAACTTTGCTCTGTTCCTATTAAAAAAATTTCTAGAAAAATCATTCTTCCTTGCACATTAGTGGCGCTTTCATTGCTCCCATGATGCTGTTCCCTTTGTACAACAAAATTAGTCTCATACCTATGCACAAAGGCAGAACGTTAGTATAGGTAGAGTATTTCATTGGTTGGTTACTACTTACAATGGCATAAAGAATTAATACAGTCCCTGGAACATGACAAGTCCGAATTCACAGAGGCTAATGCTGGCACTGAGCTACCATTTGAACTTCTGAGAGAAACTGAGGCAATTCTGTTAAACATCATAGCTAGCCTGCTGTAACTACCTTAATTTAGACTTTGTGAGAAATAACCATGGGATGGGAAGATTATTATTAAAAGTTAATAGATTAATAGAATGTTGGGTGAACTGCAGCCTGTAACAGTAAGCTGCTGCTTTGGAATGACGTTAGGAAGTGCTATATAGCTTTGTTTAGGGGCTGGGGCTTCTGGAGAGCTCAGCCTTGCAAAGAAGAAAACAATGGAAAAGCAGCTTGTTCAGCAAGAATCTTGTACACTCTAGCAGCAAAGCTACAAGGTGGAGAAGAAGCGCACACCTCTGCCCCCCACACCAAAAAATCCCTCTTAACCTCAATGCACAGCAAGTACTGTACCTGGGAGGAGTTTATGTAAAAGTAATAGCATATGTATGAACTTCCGCACAGATCGGGTAGATATGCAAATCTATCCAGAACTCCAGCGAGTAGTGCTGTAAAATGAGGCTCACATGTTCCCCATGACTTAGAATCATCAAATCATGAGGGACTGGAAGGGACCTTAAAGGATCACCCAGTCCAATCCCCCTGCCATAGCAGGATCATCCAGACCAAGTCCAAGTGGGTTTCAAACATCTCCAGAGAAATAGACTCTGCAAAACCCCCAGGCAGTCCCCTCCAGTGCCCCTTCATCCTCACTGGGAAGAAGTTGTAGAATCAGTCAGGGTGGGAAGGGACCACAGGATCATCCAGTTTCAACCCCCTGCCATGGGCAGGGACACCCCACCCTAGAGCAGGCTGGCCAGAGCCTCATCCAGCCCGGCCTTAAAAACCTCCAGTGACGGGGCCCCAACCACCTCCCTGGGCAACCCACCCCAGGCTCTCACCACTCTCATGGTGAAGGAATTTTCCTCCTCACATCAAGCCTAAATATCCCCATCTCCAGCTTTGCCCCATTCCCCCTAGTCCTGTAGCTACCTGAGATCCTAAAAAGCCCCTCCCCATTTTTTTGTAGCCCCCTTCCAATACTGGAAGGCCACAATAAGGTCACCTTGGAGCCTCCTCTTCTCCAGACTGAACACCCCCAGCCCTCTGATCATCCTCGTGAACCCAACGCTGCATTGTAAATGAAGGGTATTCCACTGCTTCACAGATATTTTCCCTCCATAGTATCGCAGGTGTTTATAACAGACTTGAATTTTTCATACGTGGCAATTCAGTGCGTTGCTCTGTCTTTTCTGCTTTCTAAGTCGAGCGAGTTTTTAGCACTGCTTTTTTGTCTTAGAGGAGTTTTACAACAGAATTACTCGAAAAGTGGTGTGTTTGAACTATTCTGCATTAAGGTCACCATCCTACAAAATACACAGAGAGTACCTAGAGAAATGCTACCCTTGGACCCCTGGCTGGTTTTCTGCCAGCTCAGCAGATGATAATATCAAAAAAAAAAAGAAGAGGAAAAGATAAACAGCCTTGGTCCTGATTTATGGGCACTCTTCTCTTTTAAATCCATCCACATGGGGTTTTTTTACTGCTTTTTCTTCTTCTCTTCAGATTACTCTACTGACAAAAAAAAACCCCACAAACAAACAAACAAACAAAAAAAAATCCCCAAAGCGAATTGCAAGTGAACCAAATTTCTCCCAGCCCGCTGCACGGTGATGAGGTTATCAGAGAGAAAGGCCCCGGCTCTTGGTGAGCAAAGGCGCTAATGAAAATTATAATTCTAAAAGGATCTTCTGCAGCTGTCTTCATAGAAAGAAACTGATTAGTGGTTTGGATGGTGCTAACTCTGTAAATTATCAAACAAAATACAGCAGAAGCATCCATTTATGTATATGAAAATTACAATTTGAACATCACACTTAGAGCACATTAATCAACTTCGTTCTTTGTTTTTATGCCTAATGAGGCTTTGCAGAAAGGTAAACAGCTTTCTAAATAAAGTTGCCTTGGCAAAAATGGATTAAATGCATCCCTGTTTGGTAGTTATTGATGATTTTCCTTTTTTACTATCTCCTTATTTATTTATTTGCCTGTTTATTTTGTAATTTATTTGTTGTTTTGCTAAGATGTGGATGAGCATTTCGAATGACCTGGCCCCTGCATTATATACACCAGTGCAGAGGTAGAAATAAACACAGTCTGCTCTTGTTCTTTCCCTTTTTATTGATTTATTCTCTTTCTCAGCGATACTACCTTGTAATGGTGCAAGCGTGAGATTTCTGCCGGCTTCCTAACAGCCATACCTCAACAGCTTTTGTCTGTGCCTCCTTCCCATTAAAACTTTGATTGCCAAACAGACAGTCTCTGTCCGCTGTCCTCTGTGGGTTTATGGGGATGGAGCTGCTGTTTTTCCCCAAAGGTTCTACATTTATGTACTGCTGATGCTCTCTACTCAGACCCTGAAAAATAGTTGCTTTTAGCTGTTACAAGAAAAACACCATCATTAAAACAAAACCAAGCAGCACACACTGCTGAACTGTCTTGTTTTTCCTAGGGGGTCTGTACTAATTCCTCGTAGTTAATTCCTTAGACATTTAATAATATCCTGTTGCAGGTTCCCAGAATTAATGTACTAATTCAACTCCTCACTACCCCCTAGTTTTTTCAAACAAATTAGTATGCCAAAAATGACATAAAATGCTTTGATTTCAGCATCAGCACCATGGAACTGTGATGCTTCACTTGGTTGCATCAACAGGTGTTGGATTTACTCTGTTCAAATCACTGCATCAAGCATTGATGCAAACAGGTGGCTGCATATAGATGCTGCATCAAGCCACACATCAAGACAAACTCCACATAAGCTGTTTTACTGTTTGTTAGATGCTAGAGCACAGCCTTCCATGTCCCTGTGCTCTGCTACAGATAAGGGACAGCTTAGTTCTGTGCTCTTATCAATTTCGTTTCTGCTTTTTGATGGTTTGGTGCTTTTAGGTGTGAAACCAGGTTTCTGACTGCTTTGTATGGTTTGTGAAATGAACAATGCAGGAGGGGAGTCAACAGGGACTCCTATGTGCTGCTAGCTGCTCAAGAAGGATGCTTCATTCTGTATTATGATACAGACCTTCTGTGTGTATCAGAAGATCATGCTTGAAAGCTTTCACAACATGAAAATCAGGCTGTATTTACTCTAGAAGAATTCTTGCTGTTTCAATAAAAGACTAGTTTCTCAGTAAAGAACATTTTGTGAAATCATGTGAGTTAAAAAACCTTACAGGTAGGTGGAAATTGCATGTCTCAAGTAGAGGACAGATTCTCCTGATCATGTTACTTCTCAGGAGTATGTTTGCAGATATGGTATTTAATGTCTTGTTAGCTCTCCAGGTAGTCCAAGTATTTGAAAAACAAAACTGTTTCACAGAATCACAGAATTATTGAAACTGGAATAGATTTCTAAAATCATCAAGTCCAGTCCCTGACCTAGCATCACCACATCAGCTAGACTAGGGCACAAAGGGCCACATCCAGTCTTAAACACCTCAAGGGATGGGGACTCCATCATTTTCCTGAGCAGTCCATTACAGTGTCTGATCACCCTTTCCATGAGGAAGGGCTTCCTAACATCCAACCTAAGCTTCCCTTGGCACAACTTCATACCTTGCCCTCTCATCTTGTTAGTAGTTGCCTGGGAGAAGAGCCCAAACTCCACCTGTCTACAACTTCCCTTCAGGTAGTTGTAGAGAGGGATAAGGTCCCCCCTGAGTCTCCTCTTCTCCAGGCTAAGCAACCCCAGCTCCCTCAGCATATCCTCAACAGAATTCCCTCTAATCCA
>VZRI01001580.1:9758-34102 GCA_013397515.1 Upupa epops
ACTTGGTCTAGGTGGCCCTGCTGTGGCAGGGGGATTGGACTACATGATCTTTTGAGGTCCCTTCCAATCCCTAATGATTCTATCTAAATGCAGTTTGCTCCAAAAAAACAACAACAAAAAAAACCCAACCAACTTAACAATGAGGTTAAAAGCAGTGTCAGATCACATTGTTTACTCAGAATCTCATGTGGTATTTAGTAACAAAAATAGGTTGCACACAAGTGGACCATCTGTTTGTACTCCAGGATTGCAAAATACTTTATGGACATTATGAACAATATGCATAATACATACATACATAATAATACATGCAGGAAAAGAAAATTTATTTTAGTTTTGAATTAATTTCTCTTTGAATTTGAAATTAGTTTTACTTTTAAACAAGCAACTGGACATATTAGGAGCAAATTCTATTTATTTTAATATGTGTTAAAAACTCAGAGGATACAAATCACCTTGGCTTATATCTTGAAAGTCATTACCCAGGGCTTTACTCTCAAATCTCATTTTAAATTTTGAATACCAAAATTCAATGCCTAATTTAAGGCACTTTATCAAAGATGACAGAGTTCAAACAATAAACCAAATTTTTAAATTTTAAAGTCTTAAATTTCTAGTAGTGTATGTTCTCGTTAAAAATCAAGTATTGGAGTTGCCGTCTTGATGTGTTTCAAAATTACAGGAATTCAGTGATGGAAAATGTGTTGAGAGACTCAAAGTGTTCTGGGTGCTGTCTTTAGCAAGACTTTCCCATTGCAAGCTGTATCAACCCTTTTTGGACTCTCAAAATGCACAATTACAGTGCTGCTCTGATCCCATAGAATTGTGTTGGGCTCTTCTCCCAGGCAACTAACAATTGGATGAGAGAGCAGGGCCTGAAGGTGCTTCAGGGGAGGTTTAGATTGGATGTTAGGAATGCCCTTCCTCAGGAAAGGGTGATCAGACACTGGCCAGGGAGGTGGTGGAGACCTCTTCCCTGAATGTGTTTAGGGAAAGACTCGATGTGTCACTTAGTGCCCTGGTCTGGCTGAAATGGTGATGTTAGGTCATGCACTGGGCTTGATGATCTCAGAAGGCTTTTCCAGCCTCAATAAATTTTCTGTGATTTTAGAGGAATTTTCTGTGTGATTTTCATGCTGAGCTGAGTAACCTACAGCTTACCTTGGATATACACCAGGTAGAAGTGTCTCTTTTATTATTGAAGCTATAAATTTGGTCAAGTGTGTGAGCAGGAATGTGCATACATTAACAGATGGTTGTGTGGAAGAGCTCTGTGTGGGCATATAGGGTCATCCAAACCATCCTGTGCAGAAGTGCTGGGACTTTATATAATGTTTTTGCTGACTTACTGTGAGAACTCAGTATTTTTTCTCTACACAAGAAAAATAGAGCTGGCATGGATCACTAAAGAATAAGAAAACAGGAAAATCCTTGAGAGGAGGCTAGGAGCAATCAAGCCTGAAGAATGTGAGGTTTTGTCTGTGGTTGTATAAACTAGTTAGTAGAGACTCAGACAAGGCAATCTGGACAAAACTAGTTGTATGAATATTTTTGTCCAATGGAAATTGGGAGTTGTGTTAATTTACATATAAAAGCCAGAATGGGACTGAAGGGTGTGCATCAGGTGCAGAAAAACTGTCTGAAAATAACCTAAAATGAATATTGTAGGCTGGAACAAATGCTGACACAGCAGGAGCAATGTGCTACATGTGCATTATCTGCACCAATACTGCTGTCTTTATGGTCTTCATCTGGTCTTCATCCTCCGTTAGAAGAGTGAGTGATTACTTCAGTGTAGGAACAGATGTTTTATGTGGAGACCATTGATGAAATTTCCCAAGGCAAAAGAAACATTTGGCAGTTAATTAAGATAGAGTACTAGTCTTGTGAAGAGGGTGCTGACTATGCTAATTAATCAAACCAAGTTGGAAGCTTTAGCTTGAGAAGCTTCCAAAGACTTCTTTGTATGCTTCAGAGGAAGGAGCTGTGAGTATTGCAGAGGAGATAAGAACAATTCAGAAGACCCTGCTGCTGATAGGCTGGATTGTATGTGGAAACTCATGGGGAAGTCAACATTTTATTTTGTAGTCACCAAAGCCTTTGTAATGAGGTGCAGTGGGGTGAGACAAGGAAGCCTATCTTTCTCTCTGCTGAAACTGAAGAAAAATACTTTGAATTTTGAAAGTGAAGGAGGCTACTGTTTTAATTATTCAGTTTGGGGAGTATGGAAAGATGAAGAGGTGTGTCAATGATTATGATTATTGTTAATGCTTAATGCAACAGCATCTAGAAGACATAGGTTGAAGGCCCTTTCTTGTAAACACTGTAATCTTTGTGATTAAGGAAATGTCCCTGCATCACAAACAGAATTTTAAAGCTGCAGAAGATTCTGAAAAGGTAGTGGAGCAGTAACTAGGAAAGATTCCTGCCTTGAAGGACAAGACTTTTTGAGATCTCTCTGTTGCATGACAATGTGAATAGGGCTTTGTATGATAAGAATCCCTTCACACCATACTAAAAGGACTAAGTTCAAGAGAAGAGAGACAGATACCACTGCTGCACCCACTGTCTGGACAGTTCTGCAATGCAGAAGAGTGTCCTGACTGCTCATACATTTCCCCAATGGGGCTAATCACTCAGTGTCATAAAAGATCCTTGACATCTAAGGTAGCAAAATGTTTGGGGTTTTGACAGACTGAGTCATTACTTGAGATGAAATCTTGCAGGGGAAAGTATTGCAGTAGCTGATTCATATGGGAAAATAAGCCCTCTCTAATGCAGTGCTCACCTTTTTTTGGCATAGTGTTCTTTGTAACTGTTAATTGGTCTAGTAGAAGATACTACCTTTTCCCATTCCTTCCATTGTTACATTATCAAGGACCAAATATTTAATAGTTTCAGGCAGTGTTTTTTTCTCACAAAAGTCATATAATCTCTGACCAATTTTGTGTTAGGGTGATGGTGGAACAGATAATTTTGTTCACTGTTCTAGTTAGTGTTGTGTTTTCTATCATCTAGGTGTGCAGTATTCTGAGCTTAGGAAAATGCTACTTCCACATCTGAGGAAGTATATGAGCATATCACCTGATATTTACAAGGCTGAAATGAGGTAAGTTTACACCAGGATATTGTTGGCAAACTAATTATACTCACTGCATGACATACCTGTCTACACAGCTTACTCCAATCAGTATTTCAGAGTTGATTTGTTAAAGGTCATGCATGTTGCATTCTTGTTATGATGATACAGAGTTCATTATTTCACACTGAGGTGGCTTTCATGGCTTTTTTTCATTTTTAATTAATCAATATGTCACTGAAATACACCATCTCTTCTCTGAATTGGAATATTTATCAGGTTAAATGGACAATTTATATACTTAAAGAGTTCTAATTTTTCACTTCACAAAAACTATTTGATAAAATATATTTCCTTATCATTTGATAAAATTAACAGTCCTGTGATTCTTACTGAAACGGTTTCAGTCTCTACAGTTATTACTTTGAAGTCCATGGGGTCAAGATATTATTGTGGATATTAATCTTTGTGGGTAATTTATGAGACTAAAGAGGAGAAAGAAAAGAGGGAAAGCCAAATATGGACTCACCAAATTTTGTATTAAGATTTCCATTCACTTGATTGAGACCGAAGTTGCCTCTTAAATGCCTTCCTTTTTCGTTAGACGTGAGCGTTGTACCTATGCAGCACACACATCCTTTCTAGTAGGAAGAAACATGTTGCAAGAGTCAGTATAAAATGAAGATGTTTGGATTTTAATCTCAGGTTGGACACTGGCTCTGTTGTGACTGTCTGATTTTGATTTCTCATTGCTTATCATAAATCTCTGTGTATACATCACATCACTTATTAGAGCAGGAAACACATCATGGCTTGAACTGGGAAAAGCACACACTTTGTTAGGGTAGACTTAATCCACTTAAATCCACTGATTTAAACTTCTACAACAAAGAACAGTGAATCCCTATTCTCATTGAATTTTAGGATTTTTAGTAAGCCAGATCCTAGAATGTGTGAGGATGTCTGTCTCCAGGGAGTGGAGCAGAGTCCTAAATATAGCTCAGACTGGAAAGCATTTGTATAGCACTGGTGTAGGGAATGTCTTAAGAAGTTTCCATGTATAAATAAAAGATGAATGCAATTAGTGCTCACCATAGGATATTTCCTTCTATGTGACCTGCATTTATTTTTTCTATGGTTTTCAGCAGGAGATGTGTCATCAAATGCCTTTTGAATATCAAACGGTTTGAATGAGTTTCCATATCAGATGCATAACCTTTTATAACCACCTTTGTGGATGAAAATTCCCCTTTTGAAATCCATATTAGCTATTCTGTTTCAGGTTATTACTTCAAGTGTGTTCAGCTCTCATCTAATTAGTGATGTCATCTTTTTTGTCAACAACAGATGAACACTGCTGTTTCAGTCTCTCCAGGTCAGGACTGCATGAATTTCACAAACACTGAGGCCTCAGCTTTGTACTTTTGGACACTTCACACTTCATTTGTGATAGTGATTTTTTTCAAGATGACCATCACAGCATCTGAATTCTCCTTGGTCTGAGTCTTGACCATTAGAATAACTCAGAGCCTGAGCCTCTTAGCAATCTGCTTAGCAGCTCCAGTGGTCAAATTTCATTGTCTTCAAAGCTCTAGGATAAAATCAGCAGAGTTTTCAATTAGTATTTGTGTTCCTGTTGATCATAAAACCACTGGCATCAAAAATTGCTTAGAACAGAGTCCACACTGAAACCCAGTGGTTTCTGTAGGAGGCAACAATTTACATGAACACTGAGGGATAAGGGTGATTTGGGAGGATGTTCTTAAGACTGTGCTACTCTGCAATCAGTTAGTTTCAAGAAAATTGTCCATCATCCTTTGAGATATCTCTGCCTGTGTCAGGAGGTTGGAACTAGTTGATATTTAAGGTCCCTTCTAACCCAAACCATTCTGTCATTCTGTGATCTTTGCAAAGGTGACTGAGAGAACTCACTTTCTTGTAGAGATTCTGCTGTACTTTGTGCTAATCCAACAGATATTTGTATCCTGATTGAGCAATGTACTACTGGATCGACCCTCAATACACGAACAGAGTAGATGGCACCAAAAATTGTCTTTTCTTAACATTTTCTCTGTAACATCAAAATTAAGGACATAGATACTCAATAAGATACAGCCTGTAGGTTCAGTGAGATACAACATGTAGGTTGACCAATTGTAAGAGATAACATACATGCTTTTAGCCTGTAGCAGTGAAAGTAATTCAAAGTGTTTTCCAATCACAGTCCATTATTGCAACTAACTCAGAGCCTGCAATAAATCAATCTTGTGTCCAAGCTCTAGCGCAGCTTGGTATCCTTCATTAAAAGCCAAGTACTTATAGAAAAATTTGTTTAAATCTCTAGTGCCCCAAAATAGGCACTTAATTCACCACACACTTATAGTTAAATACTGGCAAATAAAAACCCGCTGGTTGTGGTATTACTGCTTTTTTGTAATGAATATTTTGCAATTGCAAATATGAAATTATGTGTGTTGTAGTCTGTAAATGGTACAATATTCCAGGATAAAGTAGTAAAATATTTGGTGAGATAAAGTGGCAGGAGACTCAGATTCATGATGGAGTGACCCTTGGATGGTTTGGTAAGCACAAAACAGCACAGCTTAGCCAGCCTGTTTGAGACATTGTGGTAAAAGAAAGCTTGAATGAGAGCTTTGAAGGGAAGGGATAGGATTATTGTTGCCTAAAGTAGGAAATTGATAGGTACACTGCTGCTAGAGAGAGAAGAGGTAGTAGTCAAGATTACACATATACTACCTTATTCTGTACAGAATCATACAATTATTGAGGCTGGAAAAACCCTCTTATCTCATCCAGTTCAGTCCATGACCTAACATCACCACATCAGCCAGACTAGGACACTAAGGGTCACATCCAATCTGTCCTTAAACATCTCCAGGCATGGTGACTCCACCACTGCCCTATCATTACCATGTCATTGTCTTCTGCCCAGTAATGTATGGGAAAAGTGTCTGGGTGCTGCTGTCCCTATATGGGTGTTCTGGTATTTCAGCAGTTACGATCTTCAAAAATCCCTCAGGCTGACTGAAAACCAAGCAGAAAGTAGTTCCTTTGGTAATGCTGAATATAAGAGACTTGAATGGGGGAAATGGAAAAAACCCCACACTTCATATAAGGTAGAATCATCAAGTATAGAAAGAACATTTATCTCAAAGGAGGAATTAATAACTGCTGAAGTTTTCAGTATGCTTCATTCATTGATCTCACCAGTTCTGCAATACCTTTGATACTGAAGAGATAGTAATGACTTGCTATTTGATTTTGGATTTTGCTGTCATACTTTACATTGTCTATCACTGCCATTATAAAAATTGTTTCTGAATATCAACTGTGTCATCTTCATCTTTTTAAGGAAAGACACAAGAGCCACAGGTTGACACTGTTGAACCTAGCTGCAAAATCCCAGATGTTTAGGACACATGCTGTTTGTGGAAAGAGAAAAAGGCTACATAGGTGGTGAAAGGGTGGGATGTGGGGGAATTGGATCAGGAGTAAGGAATAAACCTCTTTCACTCTTACTCAGGTCCTCCTTTATTAGAGTGGGCTTAAGCAGCTGCTATGCAAACCAGCATTCAATTGAGCAGCCATAAGATCCACAAATAAGCTAATTTACTATAGGTTCAACACTGTACATTCATGAATCAGACCTTTTGCTGTTCCTCTGGTCTTCCTTCTAGGTAGCAGTTGATCTGACACCTAGACACTTATAAACAGCCTTTATGCTGTAGGTCTGGTCGGTGCTTGTGAGAAACAGTCAAGAGTATGAGTAGTACTATTTATTCATACATGCATCATTATAGACAAGTTCTTAGACATTGCCATGGATAGATCTACAGAAAACACTATGCCTAAAACAGACAATAAATTGCAGAAAGTACTATCTACCTAAAGCAGACAAACAAATACACAAAATAGGTACAGGCACACAGCAAATCTGCTGAAGCACATTGTCTTACCATCATAGAGCCATCTGGAGGGGAGGAGAAGAAAATCCATTGAGATGCCCTTTATGAAATGCCCTTCACAATCTTTTGGTGTTGGATTCTCGTTTTCTCCTCTCACTCTCCTCACTCCATCTCACACCACCTCAACTCCTTCCTCCTACCTCAGTCCCCAAAAAAGACTGCAATTTTATATTGTGTTAGGTGTAACGTGTTTGTGAGGAGACTGTAGACAATGTTTCCTTGGGGGTAGCAATAAGCAAAAAGTACTCGATGGGCAATTTAGCTTTTGATTAGTTTATCGGGATTCAGCTATTGTGTCCCTCACTCTGCTGAGAAGAGAGATTAAGAACACTCCAGTCCATCCTTTTGTATCAATACAGATCACTATCTCAGAGGTTTTACTTCCTCGGGCCAGGTCTGATTTTAGACACAATTCAGTGGATGCTTATCTTTCTGTTGATTCGGCTGATGATCTTCTGATGACTCAGAAGATGTGCTCTCTCCCCAACAGACTTGCTGAGACAAATTTGCATGTTGCAGAAATAAACATTGAATTATTTTATGTGTCAGTTTTAAGGTTTCTTGGGTGGTTAAATAAATGGATCTGCAGCATGTCCTCCCACAGTGCCAGTTCCAGCTGGAAGTACTTGTAGCCATCTGTGCATTTTAATTTTCTGAGGGATTAGTACAATAATTTAATCTTGATTTTTCAAAAATGCAGCTCAATTTTACATTGAGACAGGAATTCCCACTCAAGTGAGATTTTAACTCTGCTTTGGAGCATTGATTATTAACAGTTCCACAATCAGTTTGTAGTTGTTTTTATGGAATGCCACATTATTAATTTCATGTAATTTATACAATTTTCCTGTAACACCCTGAGTTTTGATCCTGTGCTAAGAATTCTCACAATTCTATTTAATTTCATTACAGCATTTTTTGGGAAAGTTTACCTTGTGGGGAAGGAAAGCTCTTTTTTGTTTCGGGTGGTTTTATGACAAATACTTCGTAGAAATACTGTTTAGAAATGCTTTACACTAGAGTGCCCGGAGCTGAAATTTATGCAGGGAATAAAATACTAAGACCACTAAATACTTGTTAGCCTATGGCTTTTTAAAATAAGTTGTTGATTCAAAACTGATTCTGAGTACCTGCTCTGGGTTCAGATTCTGCATCAGTTGGGGTTTTTTAATGGCAATTGCAAGTTTATGTCATTATCCGTATTTATGGCTTTTAAGACAAGGTTCACTGTAGTGCTGTGTTGTAGCAAACTAATTTTGTATTGTTTAAAAAAAATACAGGTGAGCTCCAAAGGGCCGCTCAACAAGGACTGAGCATTTCTCATTTCCCCTATTTTATTATTTTGTCTAAATAGAGTTTTGTCTCTTAAGTTGGCCTTCTCTGGTACATTTAATTCTTCACTAACACTGAGGATCAGGATTATTTTGATTTTTATCCAGTAGCAAGCTCCAGACTAATTGGTTTGTTACTGAGAGAGTTCTGAGTGCTACATCCTTATTTTTTTCTGGGAAATAGTATAGCTCTCATTCTCAAAGGTGCTGTGTTGTGCAGTTGTATGGGAGCATTTAGTTTTTGCTGTGCATTAATGGTCTGGAATGGCTCTGGAAGGGCCCAGTTTAGCAACTTGTCAAAGAAGAATGTATCTTTATTTCTTCCCCGGTCCAGATGTTGGTTCATTAGTAATCTTGGTTCCAGAGCTGTAGATGTCTGCCTGTTTTCTGTCACAAATGCCAGAATTCCTTCCTTTCTTCTTTCCTTCCTTCTTTGTATCAAATGACATCAGAGACCAGTAAGTCTCATTGAGGACCATGGAGAAAGAAATGCTTGCAGAAGTTCTAGGATCAGAAGTTCTGCCCAGTGCTTGCATTTTGAATATGTGGATTAACGTGACTCAGGGTCATGTGTGTTTCTGTGGGACTGAGATACAGGATAAAATGACACCAGGGTTCCTGAGATGCACAATCAGAAAATAATGGTCAAAAGTTCTTCCTTTGAGTCTGAAGAGGTAGTGATCCCATTTTGTGTCAATAGACCTGAGAATAATAACTGAGTAGTTATACATTGAGCCCCTGGAGTGGGTATGTGAAACGATTTGCCATTGTTGTACAATTTAGCACATCTGGTAGGTGCAGAGAACATTCCCAACAGTCTGGAAGAATGTGTTTTCTCCCACTTACCAATATATAATTTCTGCCACCTGAAACACAGTGGTGAACTTCAACTAAATGTTTTTAATGTTAAACCATAATGACATAAACTGATTATATATAAAACATATCTTGAGATATGCACTGTCTTGTCTCATCTGGCACATATCTGTAACTGATCTTGTACTATTTCTAGTTTCCACTGCAGTTAATATAACTTCCATCACCAGTAGATTCCAACACAGCATTCATTAAAACTTCTGAAAGCTTCCTAACTACCTTCATCCATGAGGCAGAAAGAAAGATATGGAGTTCTGTTCACCAGTGAGAACAAAAATGTAGTCAATTAATTTCTGTTCTAGCTCTCCACACGATCCTAAAAGATGTGGGGTTTGGGGATCAAAATTAAAAGGCTCTGTGGCAAACCAATGAGTTTGTGTTTGTTTGAATTGGTCTCTACTGTGTACAGACCTTGAGACTACCTGCCTTGGGCACCAAAAACCTGCTGTATTTGTGGTGTGAATGTGCCAAAATATTTTCCATTTTGAAATGCATCAGCAGAAGGCAGGATAACATTATGTAACCAGGTCAGTTTTAGAAGTTATTGATAGTTTAAGGATTTTTACTCCAGTACTGCTGTATTTTATACTCTGAAGATCTATTCAAAATGTGCTGTTCACATTAACTTACTTTTTTACTAGTAGTAACTATTTTCTCCATTCTTTACATCTCAACAAAGATAAGTCATTGACTTGTTCTCAGTAATGAGTTTTGGGGAAAATTGAGATGTCAAAGCAATCATGTTGTTATCTCTGTTCTGGAGATAAGGAGAAGACTGATGAACATGGAGATCAGGATGAGCAAAAGCTGAGAAAGGAGCTTCTTCCAATGGGCTCTTTGCCTCCAAACTACTTTCCCAGCTGACTTCCCCAACATCACCTGCAGCTCTGATTGTAGGACTATGTCACTCTTTGTTTTCACATTCTCTCATGAGAAAAAGTTGTTTGTAGAAAAATTTTGTGTCAGTCATGGTAAACTTCACAGTGGCTTGGCAGGAGCCTGTGAAACCATGGATGGTGAAGTGACTGCATTGCCAGCAAACTGTTGTGACCATATGGGATCTTCTGGGGAGATGAGTGCAAGAGCAAGAGCTACTACAAACACTTCAAAAATGATCTAGCTGGTTGGATCGCAGACTAGTGGAAAGTGAACAGTAGTTCTGTCTCTGCAGGTCTGGCTGTGTGTTGCAGCAACTGGGCCAGTTAAATGATGGTATTGGTCAGGCAGGCCAGGTTTCTTAAACACCCTTGAAGAGACAGGCAGCAGATTTCTATTAGGAAGGTTGCTCCTAAAATTAATCAGATTGCCATGGAAAGCTCCCAGCAAAGGAATGCAGGGATTTTCTCTCAAAGGCTGTGGAGAAAAGGCTTAGGGTCCGCTCTGCTTGCGCAGGTGTCCCTGTGAGCAAAGCTAAGGGAAAAGGAATTTGGAGTTGGATGCTGTGGTCCTGAGCAATTCAGACAACAATTCTGCTGGTGATACCCTGCAGAAAGTCAATTAAAATTACCCAAATGGCACCCATATCTGTTCATGTAGTCTAAAGGTTTCTGGTACTGCTAATGAAATAGTGATTAGAACCAAGAATCTCATGGTCAAATGTGTGCTGCACCATGGTGTGCTGCAGATATGTAGCACTGCAGATCTGGACCTCTGAGCCAGTCCCCCTCTGCAGAAGGGCCTCCTTAGAAAAAACCCATAAAGGGCTCTGAGGTGCTCAGAAACTTCTGTATTAAGGATGTGCTATGTGCACCCTCTGCTATATGTGATAAGGGAATGAGTTAGATACACATGAGGTTTCATCTTAATGCAATGTGCACTGATGTGTCTGAGATTTGGCTGACTTCAAACTGCTTGGCTGCTCTCAAGCCTTCTCTAGTAATTTGTGGTTTATTTACTTGAAAGCTCATAAGATTTTTCTGTTCTCTGGACATTGAGCATTTCAGATTTGTTCTTACCTTCTTCTGCTTCATGTTGTTGAACTTACAGAGCAAAATATACTTTTCAAAATCTGTGTCCAAGAGACTATTGGTTAAAAATAATAAGAAATTAATTAAAAGACAAGCTTTTTATAAAGAGAAGGGAATGTATACCAGACTACATATATACTGCAAATAATTAATCCTACATCCATTGCATAAATCATAAAATCTATTGGACTGACCTAGCTTGAGGGCTCTGTGTTATGTTGCTGCCTGTGTATCCTATAGGGACAGGAGGAATCAGCAAAGGTTTTTCATTTCATTACACCTTTAGACAACTTTGGAGATTCTAGGCCTGCCAGGATGAAGAACTGGCCTTACGTGACTTTCCCAGATGAGAGGTAGTGTAACCACTTTTCTTTGAATGCAATTTCAAACTGTTCTTCATGATACCCGGTGTTTGACTGAGCAGGCAGTTGGCAGCCCGTGTGTGTGCTGGGCTGTGAAGCATCACAATCATGCTGTGTGCTTATACAGGTCAGGCATGGTGAGGGAAATATTCTGAGGAAAGCAGATAAAAAGGGCTTGGTTTTGTTTATTTCTGTTCACCCACGATGCTATAGGTGGTCTGTCCTTTATTTAGGCAGATGATTCATTTAATACATGTGCCAAAAATCCATCGGACAATGTGAAGGCTGGAATCTATGGCCCTGATTTCACTATCCTTTACTTATTTGTGCGTGTAATCAGTAGAGCTTTCTCCATTTTCCAGTATCACATATTATAAGGATCTGCTGACCACTGAATGAGATCAGTAATAGGATTAAGTTTAGGCAATTTGTCTGATTATTTCATAGAGAAAAGAGTAACTAAAGATATCTTATTCCCTGGAGCAATAATAATGCAGTAGCAAATCAACATTATAATTTCACAGCAGACATTTGTAGAGGCAACTTTACTACAGTCGTTGAACACGGTTGAGCTAAACCTTTAGTTACCCATTTTTTTCAGTTTTTCTCTCACTCAAAGCCCTGGCTCAACAGTTTCCATGGCTGAGTATTTCCACATAAAGCTAAGGTCCTTTTGATGTCTGAGAAGAAATAGTTCTAAAGACATCTTTCTGTAACCAGAAATTTTAAATTCTGGTCTTAAAAATTATGGAATTGCTTAGTAGTGGTTTTAACTCATTATAAATAATTTTATTCCTCTGTGTTTTAAAAGAAGTACTGATAGAGGAATAATTGAAAATACGTCCTTATCTATAGGTAACATTAGAGTAGAGTTATAATAGTCCTTTAACATTCCTCAGTGACATACACTGCTCCTTATACTCTGCTTCTCAGTTTTCAAGATTCAGAGGATAGAGTTATGCACTAATAATGCTCAAGGGGTCCCTGCCAGTCTTTGATTATGTTCTTTTCTGGGTCAGATTTATAGTTCATACAGTATTTCTCTGTGAAAAGAGATATGTTGCCTGTCATCTTTTTAAGGTTTATTTCAGCCCTCTGTTGGGACCATGGATAGATAAATTCATTTGTGAATTAAACTTCAGAAAAACTCTAAATACTTATTTTTATGAACAGGTACCAAAAGCATTCTGAACCTGGATGGGATCTTTGTACCTTCAACTGTTCTACAGTGGAGCAAATTCTCGTGGAAAATGGTGGAAGATCCAGTACATGAGCTACACCCAGGGATTTTTATTAGTTTTAAACAACATCACAGGATGTTTGTATTTTTTGCTTGTTTTGTGTTTTTCAGTTACATTCACTTTGCCTGTGGTACTCAAGACACATACTATTGCTTGTTCTCTCTTTGCCTGTTCAAAAGAAAAAGAAAAGTCTCATTAGACTCATTCTTTGCAATGAGGTTGAAGGACAATTCTGGAAAGATGGGATACACCTCACTGTGTAGACATCCATGGCTTGAATATTCCTTCCTAGAGCTAGGGAACCTATGAAGGAAAAGAATTGTCCAAACCCAGACGTGTCAGTTCCGGTTGAAATCCTTGTCATGCAATAGACCTTTTCTGTGACTGCCTTCCCTGCCTGCTTCTAACTATTGCACCTGAACATGAGAAACTTCTTTACTTTGATCATCTCAAAGACCTGGCACAAGCTGCCCAGAGAGATTGTGGAGTCTCTTGCTCTGGAGAGATTCAAAACCCAGGTGCACCCTGCTCTGGGTGAACCTGTTCTGGCAGGAAGTTGGACCAGATTATCTCCAGAGGTCCCTTCCAACTGCCACCCACTGGCGATCTTGTAAGACTACTCTTTAAGGTGCATTTCTAGAGCTTTGCACAGTCACACTGAAAGAACAGCAGTATGACTCTCAAGGGAAGTATTAAGGACAAAGAAATTTGTGCAGAGATTTACAGATCTAATCATGTATCTAAATACTCAATCTGTGGCAAAGCTTGAGACAATTTGTGCCTGGAAGGTACTTTGAGATTGTCTAGGTTATACTTTCTAAATAGAAACCAGGACTCTTTTGAGCACTGTAACTGTCTGGTATTACCCAGTAACACCTGTCTAACATGAGCTGGAATTGGAAGTGTCTGTCAATACTAACTTAGGGCGAACTCTCAGTGTTTGCCGTATCCCTGGCTCAAATTACATTACCCTGTACCAAAAAAAGTGAGAAATGAGCCATAACATTCACCCTGCTAGGTTTGCGTACTCTGAGCATGTATTTAAGCTGGGAAAATTGTGTTGTTCTTCGACTGTTTGAAAGCTTCCCGGAGGTGCTGAACTCATACATGTTTGCCTCATATAGCAAAACCCATGATGTTCTGTGGCTGCTTGTCATCTCTCTGAACTATCACAATATCACAGTAATAATTAGGCTGGAAAAGACCTTAAAGATCATCCAGTCCAACCTAAAACCAACCAAGTAAACCTAAACATCTGACATCTAGATCATGCCACTCAGCACTTCATCCAGACTAACCTTGAACACCTCCAGAGACGGCGACCTGACCACCTCCATGGGCAGCCCATTCCAAAACCTGATCACTCTTTCAGTGAAAAACCTCTTCCTAATACCATGTCTAAACCTCCCCCGATGGAGCTTAAGACTGTGACCCCTTGTCCTGTCTCCAGTGTCCACGAAGACTGACTCCCACCTGACCATAACCACCTTTTAGGTAGTTATAGACAGCGATAAGGTCACCCCTGAGCCTCCTCTTTTCCAGGCTAAACAGACCCAGCTCTATCAGCTTCTCCTTGTAGGGCTGACCTTCCAGCCCCTTTACCATTCTAGTCGCTCTTCTCTGGACTNTTGTTATAACTCAAATGCACAACTTGATACTTGGACTTGTTAAAATATGTCCTATTAGAGCCTGGCCAATTGTTTGAAATGGCCAAAGTTGGCCCTCCTGAACTCCAGGGCTGTGATTCTGCTAGGTATTCTGTCCCTACCACATGAGACCCTGAACTCCACCATCTCATGGTCACTGCAACCAAGGCTGCCCTCAACCTTCACTGCTTCAGCCAGACCCTCCTTGTTGGTGAGTACAAGATGCAGCAGCACTCCTCTCCCAGTGGGCTCCTCCACCATTTGCATCAGGAAATTGTCACCAATGCACTGGAGGAACCTCCTGGACTGGGGATGGCTGGCTGACTAGGTCTTCCAGCAAATATCAGGGTAGACGTTTGTTTCACAGAGGACCCATCTATTTTTGAGTAGAGAGTCACAATTGTTTCTAAACCTTTTTTCAAATGCGTTTGTTGAGCAGCTCTTTAATTTTAGCAGAAGAAAGTTACCTGTGCATGGCAATGCACCAGAATCTCTGGCAAACACTGATGGGTTCTTTGGAAGGCAGCTGATTGTGTTTATGTTTTCTTTGGGGAATATCATGGGGTGGAGCTGGAACATGAGGTCAACTAAAAGTTGCAAGTACATTGTTGTAAGAGACAGCAAGTGTGTGGAGAAGTGTTTAGAAGAAGGACATGCAAGGCCTTCTCAGCTGGCAGCCTATTATGGCAAACTGTGAACACCAGTAAGGTGTTTTCCAGATGAGACCTTACAAGTGTGACAGTCATTCAAGAAGAAGGATTAAAGCTTTCAGAACAGCATTTTCTTACTGATGTGCTGAGTTCCCACAAAGCATGCAAATTCCCATGCACCTTCCCGGGAGGGTTGTCATGCTTCATCAGGAAACTTGGGAAAGGAGATAAAACCTGGCCCACCGGTAATAAGCCTAGGGGTAAAGGGCTAAGGATTGGGTGAAATCAGTAATACAGCTCAAGTCCATCTACAGTAATGCATGTACCATGGGCAACAGACAGGATAAGCAGGACGCCTTTGTGCAGTAGGGCAGCTATGATGTACTTGCCATCACAGAATCATAGTGGGCTGACTGTCACATCTGGAATGCTGTGATGAATGGATCCCTTCAGAAGGGATAGACAAGGAAGGAGAGGTGAGAGTGTGGCTATATATGTCAGGGAGTGTTTTCATTGTATAGAGCTTGATTTCTGTGATTATAAAGCTGAGTGTACATGGATAGAGATGAAGGCAAATAAGGGAGATTTTGTCCTGGGAGTCTATTAAAGACCCCCCAGTAAAGACAAGAAGGCAAATGAAATATTCTATAAACAGTTGGCTGAAGTCTCAAAATTACCAGCCCTTGTTCTCATTGGGTACTTCAACTGCTGGAAGTACAACACAGCAGAGAGCAGGCAGGCTAGGAGGTTTCTCATGTGTATGGAAGATAACTTCCTAACACAATTAGTGTTAACGAACATACTGGGAGAGGTGGCTTGCTTCACCTCCTGCTCACAAACAGAGAAGGAGGTGTTGTAGTCAGAGGCTGTTCTGGCCTTAGTGATCATGAATTGGTTAAGTTATCAATTCTTAGCGATGTAACTAATGGGGTTAGCAAGACCTTCACCTTGGATTTCCAGAGGGCAGACTTTGGTCTGTTCAGAACACTGTTTGAGAGAGTCCCTTGGGAGACAGTCCTGAAGGCCAGAGAGGTCCAGGAATGCTGTGCACCCTTCTGGAAGGAAATCTTAAAGGCCCAGGAACTGGCTGCCCCAATGTGTCGCAAGATTAAAGGGCAGGGAAAATGGCCAGCCTGGTTGAATAAGGAGCTTTTGATGGGATTTAGAAAGAAAAGGAGAGTTCACCACCTTTGGAAAAAGGGAGAGACAACTCAGGAGGAGTGCAGAGATCTCATCAGGTTATACAGAGAGAAAATTAGGAAGGCAAAACTCCAGCTGGAACTAAATTTGGCTACTGGCAGAAGGGACAACTCTACAGGTACATCAATAATAAACAGAAACAGAATTTTCTTCCCTTGCTGGATGTCGGGGGGGACGGGGACATTGCACCCAAGCATGAAGATAAGGCTGAGATACTTAATGCTGCCTTTGCCTCCATCTTCAGTGGATATACCAGGTATCCCCTGATTGTTCAGCTCCCCTATAATCCAGGAGAAAGTAGTTAATGATCTGCTTCTGCACCCAGACACTCATAAATCTATGAGGTCAGATGGGATTCACCCAAGAGGACTCAGGTAGCTGACAGGAGAGATCGCTAAGCTTCTCTCCATCATTGGTTA
Organism: Upupa epops; assembly: GCA_013397515.1. Lineage (NCBI taxonomy): Eukaryota > Metazoa > Chordata > Aves > Bucerotiformes > Upupidae > Upupa > Upupa epops. Next base: position 26,516 of record VZRI01001580.1, read on the forward strand.
ACCATCCTGGTCAACAGGAGAGGTACCAGATGACTGGAGAGTGGCTAATGTGATGCCCATCTACAAGAAGGGCTGGAAGGAGGATGCAGGGATCTACAGGCCTATCAGCCTGTAATGCCAAGTGCTCGGTCCAGCATTTGGGACACCACACCCCCAGCAGTGCTACATGCTTGGGGAAGAGTGGCTGGAGAGCTGCCCAGCAGAGAGGAACCTGAGAGTGCTAGAGAACAACTGGCTTAAAATTAGCCAGCAGTATGCCCTGGTGGCCAAGAAGGCCAGCAGGATCCTGGCTTGTGTCAGGAATAGTGCGGTCAGCTGGAATAGCAAGGTTATCACACCATTATACTTGGCACTGCTGAGACTTTACCTCAAGTACCTTGCTCAGTTCTGGGGCCACTCATGGTGCTGAAGGAACTAGGAATACTAGTTTAGAGGAGGCTGAGGGGAGATGTTATTGCTCTCTACAACTATCTGAAAGGAGGTTATAGTGAGGTGTGTGTTGGCCTTTTCTGCCAGGTGAATAATGACAGGACCACAGAGAATGGACTGGAGTTGAGGCATGGGAGGTTTGGATTAAAAATTAAGAAATTCTTTACTAACAGCGTGGTGAGGCACTGGCATAGGTTGCCCAGGGAGGTTGCTGAGTCACCATTCCTGGAGGTGTTTAAGAAACGCAGACGTGGTGCCTCAGGATCTGCTCTAGTGGCAGAGATTATGAGGGCTATTAGGAAGTTTATCTGGCTGAGTGTGTTTGGTGCTGCTGTCTGATTAGCGTTTTGGTTTGGTTGTTGTGTGTACGGTTGAACTTAGTGATCTGGGAGGCCCTTTACAACCAGGAATATTCCGTGATTCAGCAGGAATACAGAATAATTCTTTGAGGAGACTACTGATGAGGAATTACTTAACCATGAGTCCCATCTGCATGGGATGCTTTTAGATTAACTGTCACCAAATGTAGCAACCAGTGTTACACAGTTTAAGGCCAGGCCTGTTGGTAAGGACAGAGGATAGATAATAATTTGTTATCTTAAAGATTCAATTTGATGCATTGTTTGTTTGTGCTTACCTGATGTGACTGTTAATGGCCAGATTAGGGTAACGGCACAGCTGGTGCCCTAGTTCAGGAAGTTTCTCTGATTTTTACCTTTTGTTTGTGGCAGATGAACAACTGGTATCCTCTGTGAGAGAATATAGTTTTGTTGCTTTTATTTATATTAAATGATACATGACGATCGATTGAACCTGAGCAGCATCCTTTGACAAATACGTTCAAGCAATTAAAGGAAGGTGTAAATTATTAGTAATACAAGGATTTTAGATAGCTCTAACAGTCTGAAATTTCATCTGAAGTGTTAAAAGCATATAATGGCCTTTAACCTGAGTAATTAATTTGTTGAGGTTTGGGCTTGGACCTTATATTCTCATGTGTTATTAGATCTGCAACTCAACACAGAGATGTAGGTTTAAAAGTTGTAAGACTTATTTTCATGCAGACCCTTAATGAAGAAGAGATGCATAAATATCATGAAGGCTACAGAATTCAGCTTTGTTCTGTATAATAAGGAAATTACTGTCAAATCAGAAACAGCTTGTTTATCTGCTGCAAGTAAACCCTTCCTCACAAATTGCTAATTACTGTTTTCTAATGAGAGCTGACTTGAGAAAATAGCCAAGAAAAAGTACTGTTTTCTTCATTGAAATTTTAAATAAAAGTAGTAAAGGTCTTACTAGGTTCTTTTTGAGTCTTTACTTTTCGCTGACAAGGACATTTGTAGGAGAATATGAGCTTGGCATGATCTCAGGGTGGATATGAACATCAGATGCTGGACATTGAGTAAATGGTGAATTTATGGGGAATCAGCTGTGGAAGGCTGAAATGAGCACACAGAGAGCCCCTAGACGATAACAGAGGCTGAGCTGCCATATTAAAAATGTCATGTAAACCCATGTGAGAGTCACCTAAGGTCTAAATGCTTGATCTGCCCCTGCTTGCTTTCCCACAGGGAAAATGCAGAGGTAGTCTAAGATAAGTATTGTATTTAAATTATCCCATTTTTCCATCACTTTGAATGTGCATTTTTCTAAAGGATTTCTGTCAAAATGAGAAAACCTGTCCTAGAGAAGGTTATTTATACTATGCTGTAAATAAAAACAGTGTTTAATAAGAGAGCGGGATGTTTAATTCCATTGGTCTTTCTAAACAGGAGTGTTACCTCTGTTTCACAGTTCCTGCTAACACTTTGCCAACTGTACATTTGTCTTTTACCTAACATTTGGTACAGATCATTTCACTGATCAGGCTTTTAATGTTAATTACTACTTGGTTTTGTTTTTTTGTGGGTTGCCATGTAAGTCAGCTAATGATCTCCTCTGTCTTCAATAGATGGAAACCAGGTAGGAAATATGTGAATGTAGTTTGGCACTTTATGGCACTTTATGGCAAGAATGTGATATGTGACTTTTCCTTTGGTGATACTATAAAGGGGCAAAGGAAATCTGAACCATGCATGTGTGTACGAAACACATCATGAACAACAGAACTCAGATGACTGTCAGAGTGTTGTTGGCAGGTCCTCAGAAGTAGCTTTTGCTTTACAAATCTGCTCCTCTTGAGCTGTATTAATGCAATGCAGACCTAAGTTCCTCTACCTACAAAATCTCTTTCCTCTTGTCCTGGTTTCCCTGGGATGGAATGAGAAATGTAGTAGGTGAGTAAATGTGCTCACAGATACAGATTCGCAGATATGAGACCTGAGAAAATCACATCCCTAACTTCCAAATCTAGTCTGACAGTTAGTTTGTTAGCAAGTACTGGATTAAACTGACTTTCTCTTATGTGCTTTCTCTTGTACTTAGGAGTCCTTGTGTATTTACTTACTTAGAGTGTAGGTGACGTGGTGTCAGAAATCTCAGCTTGATTATTTACTTTGCAAATCTTGGAGTTCCATGGTCACATTGGAAAGGATCTCTAGAGATCATTTAGACTGATCTCCATTTTAAAAACAAGTTTTTAAATTTTAGAAATGTGAAAGTTGCAACTTTTTCCAAAGTATAAATCTCAGCACATGGAATTTGCAGGCACCTTTACAGAAGTCATATTCTTCTGTTGTTCTTTACTGAACCTTGTTGAAGAAGGATTGTGATGTATAGATTGAAAATGTGCAAGCAGCGATTCTTCAGGTGATGTTTGAGTCGATCCAGAACACTTTTTCTGTGAGCAGTGAATATAAAAGAAAAATTGATTTCCATGGTTGCAAAATCAGGAAGGTTTGAAAAGAAAGAAGGAACAGATTTCTGTATTATTATTTTTTAATCTAGTGTTGAAAAGTCAGAGCTGTGAATTGAATTTAAAATACCTGAATGAAGGCCATTCCTACATAATCATGATTTTGGAACACGCAATTATATATATGGGCTGGAATAATACAGACAGCATAAATAATTATTGTGGCAGATCACTACATTGCTGAACTCCAAAAGGTTCAATTTAAAGTGTTGGAAAGTCATTCTGTGGGCTAATTATGTTTCTTCAAACCCTAAAGCAACTCATGATGTCTCCATGGCAACCGTTCTTTACTTTTTTATTTCAAAAAGTGTTTATGGTTCATGCTTCACAGATTATCAAGTATAAGGAAAATCTATTACCAAAGGAGTTTAATAGCAGCTTTTGCTGTGTTTCCCTTAGCGCAGGGATGATTTCTAATCTTAACAGGGTTTGGTAATGATTGTTACATTTTGGTACTGCACTGCATAAGACTTATTTGAAAACAAAGAAAATGGTATAGTATTTTCTTATATTATTGTAGTGTCAGTTCAGCAGATTTTAGTTGCTGTTCTTTAGCATGCAAATTCACATTTTCGTGAAAATTCACCAAATCTGAGTATGACCAGGGTTGGATTTGGTTTTTCAAGCTGTACCGTGTGGTTGGTGCCTGGCTATTTTACTGACTAAACTGGCACACAGAACTAATTTCTGACATGGTGTCAGAAATCTCAGCTTGATTATTCACATTGCAAATCTTGGAGTTCCACAGTCACTGACATTGGAAGGGATCTCTTGAGATCATGTAGTCTGATCTCCACTTAAAAACAAGTTATTAAATTTTAGAAATGTGAAAGTTGCACATTTTTCTGAAGTACAAATTTTCAGCAGATGGAATTTGCAAGCACCTTTACAGAAGTCATGTTCTTCTGTTGCACTTTGCTGAACCTAGTTGAACAAGGATTGTGATGTACAGATTGAAAACGGCAAGCAGCAATTCTTCAGGTGACGTTTGAGTCAATGCAGAACACTTTCTAATTTCAGTAGATTAGAACTAATCTACTGGAAAAGGGAAACGGAAATGGGAACTCAAGAGACTTGAGAGTGAATAGGAACGTGCTCCCTCTGACATTCAGGCTGGCATAATCAGGAAACGATTCTGTGAACACCTAGAGTTTATAGGCATTCCAAATGAACTTGCTAAATGACTGCAGACAACTCATTCTACATCTGTAGCTCAGTTCCTGCGTCTACAGGTGGTGTTTGGTTTTGTGAAGTGCTGCAACATCTGTGCTTTTGAAAGCTCTTCACTCTCACAGAATATTAACCAACTCACTTTCATAAATTGTTTTGCCATTGTCAATTTTTGTCCGTTACTGATGATACCAAGGCTGTGTGGCAATTTCTGTCAGCTACACAGCTTTGGTGGTTGTGATTGTTCTCTAGAGCTCCTCAGCAACTCATGTTCCCGCTCATTTGTGTCAATGCAGTATTTTTGCTAGGGCTAATGAATTGCATTGCTTCATATTTAACAAAGACATGGTTGCTCTTGGACAGCTGTTACTACTTGTATGTTTACCTCACAGCTGAAGTTTGTACCCTCATAACTCATATCATGTGAGCTTGAAGTGATTGTTGCATCTTCTGCATGTGGTCTTCTAGAAGGGACTAGGAACAGAATGAGGGGTAACTGAGAGTGACACCAGGGCATGTAGTGGTTCTGGAATCCATAGGTGGACTCAGGTGAATTCAGTGATGAAAACTCCTGCAGTTTTATAGTACTACTACTCAAAAAGGAATTCTTTCTTTTCAAATCCATTTTGTCTTTGATTTTTAAAATGTTTGCTTTAGAGAATGAGATTTTTCTCCCTTCAAAGACCTGAGTGTAAAGTTTGTGCGAAGAGAAGTCTGCTAAATTGACAGCTGTCAGCTCTTACTTGAATGCTTTATTGAAGTCTGTCTTCTCTGTGCCCCATTCAACTGCCTTCATCCTAAGAAATACAAGACCAGATTGCTGATGACTGATCCTGCTGCTATTGTTATGGTATTTTTCAGATACATCACTAAGGAATATTTTTAAGAACATTTCCTGTTGTTTGATTTAGTCTTTAATAAATCAAGGAACAGCATAACTGATGATTGACCTTGACCACTTCAGATAACCAATATTGAGGAAGCATTTCCCAAGCAGCTTGAATTGTTGGACCAGGATAATTATCCAGTAATGATCACATCTGTAAAGAATTTGTAATTTGTTTTATACAAACAACAGCCATCCCTCAAACATGTAATAGTAGTAATTTATCATTAGCAGCGTGATAATAGCAAACTGCTGGTCTATACTCATACAAAATTCCAGTCTCCTGTGCTAGTTGTACAGGAGTGTAGTGAGAAGCAGAATTAGGCATGCATTGTGTAAACCTGAGTGCTGCTTGATGACAACACTTCTGTTAAAACAGGAAAACATCTTCCTTGTGGGTTATATTTACACAAATAGCAGTTATAAATGTGTACGTGTCCACGGTATTGAATGAAAACTGGTTGTTAAACAGTTGGCAGGAGACTGCCAGGTATTGGCTTAAACCATGTGTATTGTAGCCTCCCTTGGTTTGTTTTTCAATAACTGTAATAAGCAAGTGAGTGCATTCCAGCCATAATGGCATCGCTTTCCCTAAAACCTAGCAGCAATAGCCTTGATGGTATTTATGTAATGATTCCACTCAAAACCACCAAAGAGATGAGCTCTAATGTTCTAGGAATATTACAAATATATAATGAACAACAGTCCATGCTTGAGACTCTCAGATGATCCGTTTAATCCAGACATCATTTGTTCATGTGTCTCATCTGTTATAATGACATTTCTTATATCTGACATCTCCATCCCTTAAGCCTGCCTTTAGATCAGGAGCAGTCAGTGCTAAGGCTTCAGCTTTTCTTTTCATCAAAAAAATAAAGCTTCTTCAGAAGCTTTTGTGCCTCCTAAAGAAGCTTGCAGGGGGAATTCCATACTCATAATACTAACTGTACACCTCCTAAAAGACTCATCGCTGCGGGAAGGAAACCTGGCAGAAAAGACCTGGCAGTTTTGTGATGCATTCTCAGTACTCCTGGAAGTTAAGCCCTATGAGGAGAGGCTGATGGAGCTGGGTCTGTTTAGCCTGGAAAAGAGAAGGCTCAGGGGTGACCTTATCGCTGTCTATAACTGCCTAAAAGGTGGTTATGGTCAAGCGGTGGTCAGTCTTTTCTCCCTGGACACTGGAGACAGGACAAAGGTTTATAGTATTAAGCTCCATGAGGGGAGGTTTAGACTTGACATTAGGAAAAGTTTTTTCACTGAAAGAGTGATCAGATTTTGGAATGGGCTGCCCATGGAGATGGTTGTGTCACTGTCTCTGGAGGTGTTTAAGGTTGGGCTGGATGAAGTGCTAAGTGGCATGATCTAGATGTCAGATGTTTAGGTTTACTTGGTTGGTTGTAGGTTGGACTAGATTATCTTTAAGGGCTTTTCCAGCTTCAACATTACTGTGATACTGTTATACTGGGAAGGCCTTCCTCACAGAATGAATGATCAGACACTGGAATGGACTGTCAAGGGCAGTGGTGGAGTCCCCATACCTGGAGACATTTAAGAAAGACTAGACATAGCACTTAGTGCCATAGTCCAGGATATGTTGATATCAGGTCATGGGCTGGATTTTATGATCTTAGAGGTTTTTTTCTGCCTCAAAAATTCTCTGAATATGTTATCTCATAAGTTTTCACAATTGCTGCTCCTTGTGCTCATGAGGGATGTCAATTTTCCCAAATTCCGCTGGAAATACAATACAGCAGAGAGAGAACAGTCCCAGAGGTTCCTGGAGCTTGTGGAAGAGAACACAACTGACTAGAAAGCCAGTCAGGGAAGGCACCCTCTTGGACCTGCTGTTTGTGAACAGGGAGCATCTTGTGGTGGACGTAAAGGTTGGAGGTTGTCTAGGGTACAGAGCTCATGAGACGACTGGGTTTTTGATCCTTGGAGAAACAAGGAGAGGGGTCAGTAAAACTGCTACCTTAGACTTGTGAAGGGCAAACTTTGGCTTGTTCAGGAGACTGACAAAGTCCCCCATGAGGCTACTTGAAAATACATATGAGTCCATGAAGGCTAGACACACTGCAAGAAGGAAGTCTTAGAGGCATAGTAGCAGGTTGTCCCTGTGTGCCAAAAAATAGTCTATCAGGGAAGAAGTCCAGCCTTGTTGAACAGGGAGTTTCTGCAAGACAGAGAAAAAGGTGAGGTACTTATCACCTTCTTTGCCTCACTCTTTGACAAAAAGCTTGGCCAT
>VZRI01001582.1:0-26187 GCA_013397515.1 Upupa epops
CTCAGACTGTCCTGGTGCATCCTTCCTGTCTTGCCCCAGGACAAGGGGTGCTCCTCATCCAAATCCTGAGAAGTCTCGTAGGAGCTGGAGGCAGCTGCTTGTGCTTCAGTGTAACATTAATTAGAAGTGTGGGAGAAAGGAAGTTGAATGGAAACTACAGCCAAGCTGGGGCTGTTTTATTTAATACCCCCTTAAATTGAATGCAGCTTGTATTACAGAATTAAGTGTGCATAGGTTTACTCACGATTGTGACCTTATCTCTGCTGCAAAGCTTAGCTTTGTTGGTTCAGTGTTTGAGTACCTTTATGTGTACATTACAATAAATCAGATGAGTGAGTTCATCAGGCAGAGTTAATAGATTCTTCTCCAGCAGTCCATCACCAGCAGGCACCAGGTCTGACCCCTCCAGGCTCTCTTGCCTGTTTTTCAATTCCCTTCTGCAGTTTTTCAGTCAGATCATTCAGACTTAGTGAATCACTGGTTTGGTAACTCTGCAGGTTGCTTATGGCTGGTGTGCGTGTCAGGAATACCACGATCTGCTCACGTTAGATGTCCTCTCTGATACAAGACACTGGCTTCAAGGAGAGAGATGTCCAGGGACATCACTTCCCCTGTAAAGACTCAGAAGGACTTGGTCACCCCTGCATCCAAAACACCAAAGCCACAGGTGCCTGCCGGCCACATGCTGGTGCTCACCAGCTCTGGGTATTTGGGTGAGCTGGGTGCCCAGCCTGGCCCTCAAGCACTGCCCTGTTCCCTGGGGTAAAGCTGGGATGTCTGGCCCTGCTGCCCTCGCTGAAGTGCTTGGCCCCAGGAGTCTCCCAACCTCTTGTTCCTGGCTAGTGATAGATGAGCCCTGACAGGGTTTCACTGCCTGCTACCTTCACAGACCTCGAGGTAGTGCCCGGTTTTACAGAAAGTTTACAGCTTGCAGCCAGTGAAATGGTAAGATCCTCTTCTGACTTTTATGGAAGTGATCAAATTTTAAAATAGCTTTGCCCAGACAAGTGACTGCAGCAGCAAAACGGGTTCTTGCTTGACAAATGCATGCAGCTTCTGCATTTTGATGGCAGAGGGTGTTTGTTGCTTTGTTGTAATTGTTGCTGCTGACCCTCTCCAGGAGCTTTTCCCCATGACCTAAAGCTGTTCTGGTTGAAGCTCTGAGTGTAGACTGGTTTTCTCTGATTTACTGGGAGCTGTACATGTGTGTTGCTATTGTGCATCCCACAACAGATGAACTCCAGGAGGGCAGAATAAGTAGTTCTCACAGTTGTGGAGCTGAACAGGACAGCAGCTAAGCTGGGGGCTTCTTTCCCGGCAGACTCAACGTGAAGTGAAATGGACCAGACACACTGAACCCGTATTATCAGGATGTGACTGATTCACAGCTGTGGGGCTGGATAGAGCTGTGGGTGAGCTGACTCCAGCTGCATTTTCATGGATGGGCATTCACGGTTCACCCGCTGAAATCAATAGAATTTAATATAATTTAAATACAAATCGCTGCCAAAGAGGTCAGGCTCAGGCCCTGTGGTTTGTACATACCTCTAGGGAGTCTGTCTGAGCTCATCTGTGTATGCACTTTCACCTCGTATAACCCAGTTACCTTCACTAAGACCACACAGATGTAACTTTGTGAAAAGCTGGCACCGTGCTTCCTAAAATTTGGTCTGTGTCTTGAGTTGCTAGGTGGACAGGCACATTCTCCAGTTCCTTTTCTAAAAATTGCATGTAACTCATCATGTAAACAGAGGATTTCTCTTCTCCCCACTGGTGCTTACAATCTCTGGAGCCTTTTACAGAGGAATATCAGTTTGTCTTGGTGTCACCTCTTAAAACCTTTCCCTCCCCACACTTCTATGGGTATTTTTACGTCTTTACAAGACCAGCTAGATGTATTAGTGCAACTGGAAAAGGTGTTATTTTTATTTCATTTTTGTTAAAATCCCTAAGTTTCATTCTTCAGAGTGTTCGATAGTCGGGGAATGAGCACAAGGTCACCTCAGGTCCAACGGCAATCAAGTATGTTTGCCCTTCCATGGCCATACTGCTAACAAAATGGTTTAGCTAAATATATATTTATCAAGCTTTTGACATTAGAGTAACACACTTAAAATGCTATAGGTGTTTACAGTGCTACTGCTCATAGTGTTTACAGCTGCTACATCATCAGGCAGAAATGCTCTTTCCTAGCTCTGCTCAACAAGATGTGCATTTCAGCCAGCAGAGTGTGTGTGTGCGTATAAACACATATATCTGGAAGCAGTTATCACAGCATCACAACCAAACATGGCTTACAGCTGATTCCTGGGATATTGCTCATTCCATAGATTAAATGATGGAATAGACTCATGGAACATTTCTGGTTGGGAGGCACCTTTCAAGTCATCTAGCATATGCCTGACACGATCCATTTTATTTTCCTTAGTTTGCTGAGCTCAGTGCAAGGTTCTAACAGGAAGTACTGCAGGCTTTTGCTCTCTAGGAAGCCAAATAATTTCCCTTTGTCCAGCTTCAGAGACATTTCACCACTGTTCTCCCTTTGTTGTGGTTGCCAAAGAGTGCGGGAGGTTGGTTTTATTCCTCCAAACTCACCAGGCTGACAGCAGAGCCTTTAGCATCTAGTTGCCCTCCTCTCCCTCCAACCCTGAGGAAGGTGGGTGCTGCTGCTTGTTTCCCAGGCTGGCACTCAGCACAGACTCCTTGGAACCATATAAAGGAAAGACTTGCAGTGGTTTCCATCCCCTCCAGAAGTTCATTATTTAAAATTGTACTGAGGTGCACAGCACTTCTTTAAGTCAATCATACAGAAAAACAGGTGTTAAGAGAGGTCAGAATGTTCTTTAAACTATTGAAGAAAACCTGCCTCTAACATTCAGCGATTTTTGTGAGGTCAGACTTGTTGGAGAGCTCTTAGGTTTTTTATTGTTATATAAATAAGCTGAGAATATCTGCTGTTTAATCTTCACAGAAGTCCTAACTCACCACTCAGGCCCTTCTCTCCTGACAAATGTGTTAGACCATCAAAGAGAGGAAGTGCAGAGTTCAAAACAAGTGTGTAGCTCTCTGCTTTGCTCCAAGACATGGGCACATTTTTTACATCACCCCTGTATTTGCCATCAGAGAACATTACTATCTCCTGCAGACCACAAGTTGGTACCAGGTTTTCCTGCTCCATCAGTCCCAGGCTGCCCCCAAGAAAACCAGCCATCAGCAAGTCTAATCCTGTAGAGAAATAAATACACAAAAGGTGTTCTAAATGTCCCACAACACCAGACTGTGAGATTTGCTCAAAGACCCGTTGTCACATCTGCTGATAAAAAGCACGGGAGTGAGGAGCACAGACAAGTAGATCAGTTGGTGTCATGGACAAAATAGGGTAGAGCAGGGCTTGGAAGGCTTTGATTGCATTTTCCTGCAGCTCAGCAGACAGTTTCACTGAAGAATAATTTTGGTCACAACCTTCTGATGGAAGGAGACTCCACCCATTGGGACCTTCCAGCCTGTGAACGATAGAGATCCTCTGCTTGGCTTGAAGAGATCAGGAATGTTCCCTGTCTCTGCACAGGGCCGAGATCCTTTTGGCTCACACATGAAGCCTGATGGCCTGAGGTGGCTCTTGATGCTGAATTTCACATCTGAGAAACCCCTAAAGCCCCACAAACTCTGCTGATGTGCCAGGTTTCCCAGGCACAGGCAGAAATCTGAGCATAAGTTGTCCCGAGTGGCTTGCAGACATCATCTATCATAGGACTCCTGGGGTGGCATGTTTGGTCACAAGGGCATATTTCTCTGTTGAAATGTTTCTGCCATATTTGTAGCCAGACAAAATTTGGGAAGCAGAGGAAGTGCTGCGGTTGTGTGGTTTTGATTCCTTAAGCTGCACAGCCTGTTTCGAGGTCCTGGTACAGTTACCTAGGAAACAGCTGTAGGATGGGATGTATTTATTCAGTCTGAATAAGTGTCTGTAGTACAAACACGAGACTTATCCTGCCCGTGTCTGCGGAAAATCAGGGAGCGCTTCTGTTCCTGTGAGGCCAATACCAGGCATCTCCAACCACACCAGGGCAACCACTGGCACTGGTTAACAGAAATTCTCTGTAATTCCCAAAAGAAAAGGGTGAGAGAAGAACTGCTCAGCTAAATGGTCAAGCATTTATGAAGCTGGGTTGGGATGGAAGCCACAGGAAAACACAGCTATACAACGCTAAAGGGGACTCATGTTCAAGTGTCCCCTTCCAGGGAAGACAGCAGAGTGCATCTGGGACATGCTGAAGGACTCCTGTCAGGCAAGGACTGTCCATGGCTCACCAAAGCTGGAGGCTCACAGGGAAATGGACCTGGAATCATATCTTCTTATCCAATTCACACCTGAGCCCCAAGACAGTGCATTTGTTAGCTTGGTCAGCCCCGTCACTCATAGCTCTTGCAAAGGTCTCCATGCTCTTATATCCTGCTGTAGTTAGTTCTTCCAGTGGGTATGGACCCAGCCTGAGCTGATCCACAGGCAACCTCCCATCTTGTACCTTTGTCTGTGAAACAGAACCCCCTATTTGTGCAGAGCACCCTGCCATATGGAACCCCCGTGTGTGCAAGTGGGAAGGCTTTTCCTGATCCATTCCAATGGGAACCATCACACTATTGGCTCCTCATCTATTGCATCTACTATTTTGACAAGACACAACAATTTCTCAGAGTGTCTATCCCAACATGTCCTTGGGAAGGGAGAGAAGCTCGCCAGCCTGTTCCTCATCCCCCTGCTGTCAGTATCATGCTGTCCTGTGCTGGTGGAGGTTTCATGTCTTACAACTACGAGGACAAGTGAAACAGCAGAGACATCACAGCCCAGGCTTCATGCAGGTGTTTTGAATGGTCATCTAGGCCTTTGGGCAGTTTGGGAATGGCTTTTTCAAGCAATTTAGTAACTTCAGTAGTAAATAAACCTCTGTTGTAAGAACTGTCCCCCTCCTCTCCAGCTGTCTTCCATGTTAGAAGTAAACTCCCATCAGCCCTGTGGCAATGCTGCACCTCTGAAGGGCAGAGTCGACTGCTGGCTCTGCTCTTATTTGCACACAGTGTAGCTCTGATTTTAATAGGTTTAAGCAAGAGGGAAGTAAAGGCAAAGCGTGGCCATTCATTGTATTTACTGTCTGTGTATCGTTATTGTAGTGTTTTGGTATTTCATCCAAAGGCCATAAAGAGCTTTACAGAGATGGTAAAATCATAAGCAGCACTTTATGGGTGGTAAAACCAGCTCTGCTTAAGAGAATTACCCAGTGCCACACAGAGAGTCAAGAGCAGGAAGGGATTCCAAGGTTTTATGGTGCCATGCTCCCTGCTTTAATTGGTATATTATTTATTATAATTAATATAGGCTTTTCTCCATGCTACATTAGCATAAAGCAATCCAAACCCCTCTCAGAAATAATTTTTAAAGGCAGAGGAGACTGTTGAACGCATCGTGTGAGCACACAGGAAATTAAAGCCTGTAAGAGCTTGATGAATTTAACAGATGGCATTTGCTCAGCTCTTGGTGCAGATAATACTACGAGGTTTGTGGGATATTTATTGACAGGAATTCATCGCACTAGTGAGGACTATCCTTAAGAAAATCTTGGGTTTGCCTCTAGATGGCTCACCTGGAACTGCCAATGCAGGACCGCCGGAATTTCATCCCTGCCCTTGTCCCGTGCTGTCAAGGCTGGCTTTTCTCGCAGCAACGGCCAGTCAGTCATGTACATGTGTTATAGCTGTGTGGAAACACCCTGCCTAAGTGTTTTGTAAGAACAATTATAACAGAGAGATTAAGGACAGAGCAAATTTATGAGTGAAGTAACTGTCTCTTAGTCACTACCATGAGTCACATCCCACACCACCTTCCTGGCTGGAGCAGCTGCTTTACAGGTGCAGCCCTTGCTGTGGGGTAGGTGATGCATCAGGCAGTGAGTACATCAACATCTACACTTCATGCTTCTGCCCTGTAAATAGGAAACGGCATTTTTCCCAGGGCAGTAGGATACAAACCTTCAAACAGTAAAAGCCAGTAACAGTCTATATTGAATCTCATAGCAATTACAAAATGCAAAAGTCCTTGGGAAAGAGCTAACAAGTTTTACTCCTCTAACTAAGCAACACTGTTCACTCTCCCAAAGCAATATGGTTCATAGAGGACCATGTTAAAGTGTCTCTTTCTTACACCTATTCTGATTCACAAAGAAATGAAAAAGAACCCAGCAAACCCACCCAGCTCCCATGAGCAGGATTCTGAGTGGGCTGGCTGTGCCCTGCTGCTGACTGCTTGGGTGCTGTGGCATCTGATGGGTTTTAGAGTCCAGCAGCTGCTGCTGATCTGTTTAGAGTGCTCAGATGACAGATGAGCAACTCAAAACCAGATGAGCAACACAGAACCAAGTGTCCTGTTCTTGGGGCTCTCTGCAGCACGAAACAACTCCTCCAGTATTTTTATTTTCCATGCGTGATCACAATGGTTTCTTTACAACGAGATAAAAATCAATAGCAGAACTGTTTGCATCACACCTTTCTTCTGGCTGCAGTGAAGACTCTAGTTATTCCTCATCTGCTGATCAGCAGCAGCCCTTTTCTCCCTGGCTGTGCCCAGCGTGCACGTTCCACCTTTGTTCTGCGGGAGGAACTCCCTTTCATGTGGATATGTATTCCACACACCAGGTGAGTGCAGAGCTGGCTGCCCACAGCCTCTGCACTGAGCCTGGCCACAAGAAGCGTTCTCTAGCTCCCTCCTTGCATTCTAACAGACTGCAGAGAGTGGACATCTCCATCTTCTGAAACGGAGAGGGTGAGGCAATAATGGAATAAAGGAAGGGTCTGGTAGCAAATTAAGGATTATACCTGATTAAATATTTTTTTGGTAATTGTACAGGTAGTCCCATGCTGCGTGTCTGTGTGCCTGGTTCAGGACTCTCTCCACGTACACAGATACCCACCTCTTTCCTCAGGCTCCGAATTTCCCAGCCCCTCAAACCATTGGCATTCACTTTGGAACACATCACTTCCTCCTCTGCCTCAGCAAAGGGGTGTTCCCAGCATCTCCCCCAGTCTACGCTGATGCGGGATTTCTCTGCCTGACAAATGAGATGCTGAGAAAGCCCCTCCATAAGTGGCTCTGCTCGTGTGTTTGTGGTGATAATGCCACTGAGATGGGAACTGCTGAGCCCGTTTCATCCCTGTGGCCTTTTCTGCTTGCTCAGGTCTGTGTTACAGACAGGCTGAGGTGGGCTCCAGTTGGAAGAGGCTGTTTATGAAATGAAATTCTACCTCTTCCTGCATTCCCCTAAGCACACACCAGATCTGAAATCAAGTCAAACCTACTGCTCCTTGAAGAATTCGTCATGGTGGAGCACAGCAGGCAGAGCCAGCTCAAGAAAAGCCCAGAGCTGCATTAAGGCGGAAACCAAATCTGTGCTGCAGGGTTGTCATGTGGAAGGGAGTGTCCCTCTAGGTCAAGGGCAAGGGCAACAGCTGAGTGGAGCTGTGGCTGCCTGTGCTGTCCTACCCGGACTCTTGTATGTACATAAAATTTGGTTTCCAGGGGTTTACAGGCACAAACAACCCCCTGACACCCAAACAAATAATCAGAAATAACTAACTTGTGAGGCCGTCAACAATAAAGGCAGCAAAAGGCCATTCATAGAACTATGCACTACATCACTCCTCTCCACTGCCCGGTGACTCATCACTGCTTCCCCTCTCCTGCCTTTCATTCCTGCGATTCTCTGTGCTCAGGAATCCCTTAAACACTTTCTGCCTAATTTTAGCTACTTTTTTGTTTGAAATGCTGGATCTTGGAAAAAGCCCTTTTCAATAGGAGTATTTCCTATAAGTAGGTCACTGCAGTAAAGGGGTTAGACATGCAGCCTCTGCTGACAAGATACTTTGCTTTCTACAGCACTTAATGCTGCTTTACCAAAAAAAAAAAGAAAGGAGGGAGGGAAGGGGGAAAAAAAAGAAAGACGAGATAGCCATGTGGTGACCTTTGTCTGGTGCTGGGTAAAGTGTCTTTCTGACCAGCTCAAGAGAGAGAGAGAGACGTTAAACCAGTGATGTATGGGACTATATTTGTACTCTGAATAAATAGACTAAAAATATCCCTTCAAACAGGGTAAGCTGTAATTTTAAATTGTGGCACTTCTATAGAACTCAGGCTGATATCAGACACTGCCAGGCTCCAAGCAGCACGGCACCACATTTTAATCAAATAACTATGAAACAATTGCCACAAAAATCGTGGCCTAAATGTTTGTGCAATGTTATGTAGCTACGGAAACACACTGGGGCTTCTAGAGTTACTAGTCAATAGCGATGGACTTGTCCAGTCAACTCCGCATAGCCTTGAGAATGATCAGCTATGGAGTGATATCGGGGCCCTATTAGCTGGAAATTGATTAAGGACAGAGCAAACTCCTGCTTTACCATGAACAACTGTCTCTGGTAAATTCCTGAAAGCATGTGAGTGCCACATGGCATTTATAACGCTATTTAGCAACTATTTTCTTGTATAATCTTTCTTCATTTGAGTTCTAGCTACTTAGGGCACAAGGTAAAACTGTTTTGGCAACATGTATTATGTACCTCAGAAAGCAGCATACCCTGAAGTTAAGAGATTCTTCTAAAAAGAATATTAATTACATGTAAAATACTGTTCGCAAAATACTGTTTGCAGGGAATCACCGGTGTTCTTCCCTACTAAGCTCCACTTGGGCTTTGTCAGGAGCTAGTAATGTCTGGGAGTTCTCAGGAATCAGAGGGTCCCTACATCCTTTTTGTTCTCTGCCACCCCCTCAAATTTTTGGTGATAGGACACTGAAAATACTTGTGTGGACTGTGTTCTCCTGCCTTTTGATTTCCCTGAAACAGGACAGTTCAGTACAGAGGGGTCATTTGCTCTGGGGAAAAAAATCAAATAGAAATGCTGTATTAATTTTCTGCTGGGAATGACACAGGGCTGCATTTTATGTGCAAGTCAGTCTTCATGGACCAATAACCTCCTATCAAAATGTTCTCCAATTCAGACACATGGGAGGTGAGTTTCAGTATTATTTTGTCTTTTTTTTAATCTGACATAAAATGCCATCAAGCATCTATTCAGATCCCACCTTGTGGAGATAGAAGGCAGAAGAAAGTGGTATGTTTTTGTGAGAGGATAATATTGCATGCTGTTTATTTGGCATAAATAACATTGAGGCTCTAGAGCATGTCCCAGCTGGATACTAGGGGTGCACAGGCTCAGAGCTGGAGTGGACCAGCAACTCTAAATGAGCAGGCACTAACTCTATTCTCAAGCTTCCAGGAGAAGCACAGGTCTGGGGTAACTCTTTTCCAGAGCAAGCTGTGAAGCACAAAGCACCCTCATTGCTTTCAGCTTGTTTTCAGTCTTTTTGTTTTCAACATCCTTTGGAGATGCCATGTGGTTACTTGCCCAGGGTCAGGATGTAGCCTCTTGAATTCTCTCTGCGACCTACTCACCTTGTCTTGGTCTGGAATTGACAGGATTTTGCCAAGTCATCTTCTTTCAACAGCCAGAGGTAGTAACACTCAGTCTATGCAGACACAGATCAGGTAAATGAGGTACCTGAGGGTCATCACGCTCCTCCCCTGTCCTTGGGGGATGGTGTTCGTGTCTTCTCTTCTGTTGAAGCCTTAAGCAAATTCAGAGGAAAAGTGCTTGACTGTATTTATTTCCTATCTCAAGAGTGCAGGGAACAGTGCAGCAACTTTCTGCCTCTCTTGCCCAGCAACGTGAAACAGCCCAGAAAAGCCTCTGGGAAGCAGGACACAACTTGGTGCTTCAGGGAAAATAGGCTTCTGCAGAGGTACCATGAGTGGGGAGGCAGGAGTCCAGTAGCAATGACAAAGACCCATGGAGTGCAGCTTAGCAAGCTCTGAACGGGAATGTGCTCTACATACAAATACCTGCCTCCTTCACTTTAGACGTGGAAACCCAACAAGTGGGTCATGATCCAGAAATGTTTGAGGAAAAGGAATTGTTCTTGGTGGTTAGAAAGGACTTGGGTTTATGTTCTTTATATTGACCACTCGTAGAACTACAGCCCCTAAGAAATGTGTAAGCTTGCCAATTGCCTATGGAAAATATGAAGGATTAGAGATTAACGTGAAGAAGACTGTTTTGCAAAGCTGAAGTTAAGTGTTAATGCCAAATCAAAGCTTTCCAAGCCTGAGCCAGGTTCCCAAAAAGTCCTATGTTAGCTTGGAGTCCTTTTCCTTTTTTTTGCATTTAACATGAAGGTTGTAGAGCTGATCATCTTCTGATTGTGGAGCCTAAATTCTAGATGTTCACACTTTCTCTACAGCCATGAGAACCAGAACTCACCTTTTCAGACCTGTAATCTGAGATGCTCATTGTAATCCAGGGGTTTTGACCTCAAAGACAACATGAAATATTGTCAGGTTTATGATCAAATCACAAGAGCTGGCAATGCTGCTTAAGCCTGTGTTCTCTCAGCTTTCCTACGAACACAAATTACAGGCTGTTCCTTAGGTTTTCCTGGAAAGGAGAGCTGTGCCAGAAGAATGCTGGGCCACTTACAATGGCAGTGTTCAGACTGGTTGTTAATTTTAAAACTGGTTGTTAGTCTCGATAAATAAAGTCTGATTATTTGTTGTTTTGGGGGTTTTTTTTGAAGTTTGAGCATCCATGATTGTCATTCACTTCAGATGGGGCTTTGGTTGCTGGTGCCTCCGAAAATCACACTCATACCAATGCTTTTTTCAGTAAGGACACCAGGATAACTGCAGTGCACCCCACCAAAAGTCTCTGTACCTCATTTTCTCTTCCTAAGAGCAAGGAGGACAGGCAAACGTCAGTGCTGAGTCCTGCCAGCCTCCAGAAACAGACAAGCAGCTGCTGATAGATTGTTCTTATAGAACAATCCTTGGAAACTTTAAATGTCTTGTATCACACGTTGCATTAACAACCTGATCTCGTGCTCTGAGTGGCCAAAACAAGGACCTTGCCTGTCATGATTCACTGATCCCTCTGTAAACCCTCCTGGAGCTATGTGGTGAGGATGATTTAAGTAGATACTAATTTTTCACACATGGGTTGGGTTCCCTTTGGATTAGAGAATGATTGGAGTTGTAACATCTCCCACATGGCTTTAAAATCACATCTGTACCTTCAGCAGCAGCCACACTCATCTTCCTTCCCATATGTCTGTACTCCATTACACTGGCATCTCAAAATGCCTTCCAGATGCAAGCACCAAAAGACAGAACAATTACCTCGCACATTCTGAAAGAGGACACCATATGCCATTATTCTGAGGATGTACCCCCAGAAATTCTGGAGTCAGATACCTTAGAGTAAAAGCAGGGCAATTCTTACTAAACAGGAACTTGTTGATGGCTTCTGTTTCAGAAATTAGAAAAGCTCAAAGAAGCCAGTGTTAAACAGCATCTTCCTCTCACTAGAGATGTTTGAATCATGTTTGCCAGCCCTACAGCTTCTGCTGGATCTCCTTAGTGGGATCCCTTGTGCTTCTTTACCATAAACCTTTTGGTGATAAGATAAAAAGACTGCTGGTCACAAAACTAAGCACCAGGGCAGGTTTTATTCCAAAGAGCTCCTATTTCTCGCTAGTATCAGTCTTCAAGGGAGGAATCCTCCCTTGTAGTAGTGAGAACACAAGTGATTGATTGGAACTTTCAGCAGCACCTGTGAACATGCAGGAGGGTTCTCAGTATTTGGCAGATCCTGGTGGCATTGTACTCACGACCGGAGGAAGGTTTGTGATGTAGACAGACAGTACCCATTAACAAAGTCACGATGGTATGTTTGATCATGTTATTCGCAGTGCGTCTTTATTGTTTTGTTCTAGCGGCTGGATTTGTTTTATGTGAAGGTAAGAGAAATGGTACTTTGCAGTCAACGTGTGATGATTTAGGACTAGAACTCAGGAAGGTCATGGAGTTATGTGACAATAGTGCAAATTGCAGCTTCTCTTGGCATTTGTTTGCCATAGGATTGTTGCTTCTTTTGCCAAGTTAGTGCCATCCCTTTACAACTGCCATCCTGTGATCATTTCTTTTGAAAGGTCTGAATGAAAAAAATCTTCCAAATGACAACACCTATTAGATCATAGATTCATTAGGGATTGGAAGGGACCTTGAAAGATCATCTAGTCCAATCCCCCTGCCACAGCAGGATCACCCAGACCAAGTCACAAAATCATAGGATCATCACGACTGGAAAGGACCTCCAGGGTCACCAAGTCCAGCCCTCATCCCAACATCTCCCTAACACCTAAACCATGGCCTCAAGTGCTCTATCTACCTGTTTTTTGTGAGTTCTGGATGCATAACCAGCTGCTCAGCAACACACACATCCAGGGAGCTCCAGGATTCATAGAACCATAGAGTCATTAGGGATTGGAAGGAACCTTGAAAGATCATCTAGTCCAATCTCCCTACCACAGCAGGATCACCTAGACCAGGTCACACAGGAACAGATCTAGGTGGGTCTTGAACATCTCCAGAGAAGGAGACTCCACAACTCCCCTTTAGGCAGCCTGTTGCAATGCTCTGTTATCCTCACTGGGNGACATGGATGCGCATTGCTCTGGGCTTTAGGAAGCATCCTGCAGCAACAATCTGAGACTAGTATGTTTTCAGCCCAGTAGGTCAAAGTGGTTCCTCTCTCACCTGTGGTAAAATGCTCAACCTAACAGCCATGGAGTGGGGAAACCTCTTTAATCTTTGTGGATGAACTGCAGCATTGTACATCAGCTGTGAGGAATTGTAGTGATCCTGGAGTTCATGGTTTATTAAAGATTGCCAAGGAAAATGCCCCAAGTGCTGTTTATCTGCCATAAATTATTTCAAGCACTTTTACTAGTGCTGTAGGATTAATGTTCTGGCTAATATTTTTATATAAACATTATATTTATGGCTGGTGGCTTGGATAGAAGCAATGCATTCAACTGTTCTGTACCTCTTACAGAGGCAGTTTTTATACCAGGAATCGATTAACTGATTTCATTTAGAGTGTTTGCCACAGATATATTTAAATATGACTTCGGTGTCTTTAAATGGCTAACAAAGAGGCAATGCCTGCTGCTAAAATTGGATTTTTACATGCAGTGGCCAGTGATGATCCTTTTTTGAAGTATTTGTTCCTCCTTCTCAGACCTCTGTTAAAAAACAAGAACAAACGACACGACAAAATGCATCGGGAGAAATCCACAGTTCTCATGGTTTAATGGAAAACGCATAAAATATCATCAGAAAACCTATGAATTATTTATTAAAAGCAAAATTGAATTTTCCATTCATACAATTTCCAGCATAACATAGAAAATGGTCTCGTTCTTAAAAAAGAAGCTAATGTGTATTAACCAGCTTTTTTCTCTCAATATTGACGCCTGCCCTAGGCAGAGATCTTCTACACGCCTACTATGATTTTAACTTCAAGCATAAAACCAGTCATAAAGTCTCTCTAATGGGATTATTCCTGTGCTTACAGTTAGAAACACAAATACATTTCCAGGCCTGTGCATTTTCTGAAAAAGAGAATTCCAAGCATTAAATCAAGACTAGATTTCCTCCCGTATGGCTGTGGTAATTAGCTGCTCTGGGTTGACCTTCTACAGTTAGCTGAGCGCCATCCACATGGTAGGTTTTACCTGTGGTAGATCTTGCTTTGCTTCTTCTGAGCTCCTTCACTCATATTTACTGTAGGATAAAAGCTTTGCTCACAAGGGTCAGTAAGCAAGCACTGCGTCCATGAACATTAGCTTTGCTGCATTTCTTATTCTGTGATGGGACTGGTCAGTGTGGTCAGGCAAGGACAGAGAACAAAAAGCTGTGTGGGTACATCCCTGTCCTTATCGCCAAAGTTTCTATTGAAGCACTAAACTTATTTCTTTCTGTGTTTCCTCCAAGTGTTTCTCCAAATCAGAAGTTTTCACTGCTCTCTGATAAATGCGTTTTTCCACCTGAGAAAGGTTTTTCCTCTTTCAGTTTGTGTTTTATGTGGTTGTTACTGAGACCTGCACAATGACTTAATCAATACAAAGTGCCCTCTAGGCAGTGAGAGACCAGGCGAAAGCGCAGCATCATTACGCTGAATTACAGACAAGCACTTAAGGAGACAAATAAGTATTTTGTTACTATAAAGCTTCACTTTTTATAGCTGTGATGATGAAGGGCGTTTACACAGCATGCATGGAGCATGGTGGCAGAGTCAGAAGGCTCTGGCAGCAAACTTCTGCTTGGTGGAAACTGGGTTGGGAGCTGGGATCCAGAGCTCACTGAACTTGATGGCTCCCCTCTGGTGTAGAAAAGGGAGAGTAACCCCACAGGTGGGAAAGGAAGAAGCACACACGTCCCCCCAGGTCATGTACGGATCGATGAGTAACATCTACTTTAAAGACATAACTGCCTCCTTCTGTTTTCTCCATGTATTTCTAAAGAGCTCTTACCTAGCTATTGAATATTAATTGCCACCATGATTTCTTTTGAAGTAATTTGAAAAAGTCATCAACCCTCTGTATAAAGTTGCTTGTCTGATTTCCAGCATCCTCCTAATCAAGTTTTCCTTTCCTGTTACTTAAAAAAAACAAGAGATCAATCAAGCAGTTAATCCAAAATGCAAAGAACTCAGATACGGGTTTGTTAAAGGGACCAGGGATGCCCATTTGCCAAGTGCAAAAAAAGAGTGCTGTCTCTCCTCACTGTGCACGGAGAGCAGTTGCACGCCGGACCAGCATCTCCGCATCACTCATGAGTTTATACAGACGGATCCCTCGAGGGAACTGAATGGCTGGATGAGATTTTTGGGTGAGTTTTTCAAAACTGTTTAGCATTGGCTTAACTTTGCTTCAGTTGACAGAAATCCAGGAACTCATTATTGACTTAGAGGAGACTAAATGAGGCTTGTGATGGGTACTTTGGAAAACATGTTTCGTGGGGTTTTTTTCCTGGCCATCACGCACATTCAAATTGCAACACAAAACCTACGAGCAGCCTCAACTGTGTGGAAGGACGTGGCTGTGCCCCTGGCTCCGGACCCTCCTCTTCACTTCTCCCCATGAAACTGCTTTATGATTAGCTACTACATTTTTATTCTCATCAGCTAATGACCCCACACCACACTCTCAGTTCCTTTCAAGCTCCCTTCCTGGTGAAGGAGCAATCACTGGCATGATGTCTGGGCAAACCTCTAAGAGCTTGGATTCGTTAGGGCAGGAGTGGAGTTAAATGGGTTCTATCCCCTCGTTAGCACCGGTGTAATACCTACTCCTGGGAAAAGAAAAACCTCTACACACACTTATTTACTGCCAGCCTGGAAGCAGAGTTGGTCAGGGAGCATGCAGGTGATTTCCCAGTGGTAGAAATCTTACACACAATTGGTAAAGAGCTGCAGAATGCAAGTCCCTGTGTGACCAGCATCACTGCCTACCCCTTGCAGCCCCAGCCTGTTTCAGTGTGAGGATAATTGTCATTGCCCATCAGCCTCACAAGTCCTGGCATCTGTCTTTTTTCAGCTTAATTTGTTAAAGTGCGTTGGCTTGACAATACGATCTGAAGGCCCTACAATGTATTAGAGCTGTCAACTCTGCTAAATATCAGAATTAGGATGAAATAACTTTGTTTCCTTAAGTTATGGAGGCAGGGAGGCCCCAAGAGGGTTTTTTGTTATTGAAAAAATTCCTTCTTTTTATCTTAACTTTGGGTTTCTATTCTGTTTCTGCCGCTTTGAACTGGGTGAGGCTTGGTGAGAAAGAGGACAGGACAGGTCCCATTCAAGCAGCGCTCCACTGGTCAAAGCAAATGGGAATTTGTGTCAAGGTCATGGGAAAGGTCAGTGACCCAATTTGTTTTCCTGCTCCCAGAAGAGTACTTCATGTGCTCCTGAAAGAGGGGAGGAGAAGGCTCAGCTCTGACAGGTATGCATCACACAGCAGTAGGCATCACCCACTAAATCACTGTGCAGTCTCTCCTTTCCCCCCCTGCTATGAGTATGACCAGTCTTCCAATCCTCATGAAGTCATCACAAGCAAGATGATGTGTGGAAAGATCACGGCATTGTAAGGAAGGCTGGTACCACAAGATGCCCCTTCAGCAACTCACCTTCTCCGTACATTATTGCTACTGTCATATGAGCTGCTCTGGATAAAGAGGGAGTGCTTAAACAGAGCAGCACCGCTAAAATGCCCTCAATCCTAGTGGGGTTTCCTGGCTTATAGGCTGAGGAAGAGAGGTAACTGCTCAAGAGCCTCAAAGTTCTCTCAAAATTGTACCTGTGCCTTGCACTGATGTAAAGAGAAAAGGCTCAGCCCGGAACTTGAAAGCTCTGACCTTACCCTGCAGGATTCAGGTTGTAGGCAACACTGCTGCCTGCCCCTGAGATAGGGTTATTGCTTTCCTGGCACACTCTCGCCTGGAAGGAGTCTGAATTTAGCCCCAAAAGCAGGAGACTGGGAGAACAGTGGGTTGCAGCAATCGTAAAACCCCCTTTCTGTGCTTTAGAGCAGCATTTGGCAACCTTTCAGTGCTGGAAGTTTGGGGCCAGTAGGAGCTTGGAGCCACTGCTCCTTGGCAGGATTGTGACACTGTCTGCTGCACCAGGAGAGATCTCCCATCCACCTCATCTCAGGCTGCCCATTTGGGGATGCCCAGCTCCCAGCCCTGCCAGCTGCCACCTGCCACCAGTGTCGCTGAGCCCTGTTCCAGAGCTCAGCCCCACTCCCAGGGCTCCTGCCTGCCCTCCTTGCCCTGGCACAGTGGCACCACCTGGTCTCACTCCCAGGGCTTTGGAGGCAGGAGGCACCTCCAGAAACACAAAAAGTTTATTTTAAATATACGATGAAAGAAAAACTAGCAGCATTTTTCCTAGTGTGAGAAGAAATGTCTTAAGAAAAGAGGTATTGTTGTCTGCTGAAGCATTGGCCTGTGTCCCTCTGAGGCTTGGCTGGCACCAGGCAGAAGAGCCACGGGCAGGGAATTAATTGAGGTGGTTCATCTCAACCCCAATAGAAAGTGGATCCCATTCTTTTCTTTTTTTCTTGACCTACACAAAATTTGTTCAGTTCATCCTGTTCAGTTAAACAGACTCAGAAAAGAAACTTCAATAGGACTTGGCGGAAGAGTGTCTCCCACAGTTCAGCAAAGGCCTGGGTGCACTAAGCCTGGCTTTATGTTTCTTTATGCCCAAATGTTTCAGAATCATTCTTTTTCCCTTTTGGATGCTGTTTCCTCCTACAGTTCACAGGATGTAGTGTCCTAGGACCACTTCTCACAGCATCGTGTAGACATTTATGTTTAAACTTCTTTAAGCCAACTTGCAGAGAAGTGTTTTTTGAAGCCAGTCATGTCCACAGCCTGAGGAAACATTGGCATTAGGCATGTACAACAACCTGCAGTACTGCACTCACTAAGTCTTCAGTTCCCTTCATTGCACATATTGTATTAGCTTGTGGATGTGTGGCTCTGCCCTTCGCTTCTTTGTGAGCTTTTTGGTAACTCTAAATGGGTTTTGTCTCCTTGTTCCTCTTGGAAGGAAAACAATAAGCTGCAAAGAGGTGATGTGAAAGAGAATAAAACATGTCTCCACATCAAAGGGTGGCATCAAGCCTGGCAGACTGCCTGCTTTTAGCTCCCCAAAGATGTGGTTATTAGGCTGTTCCTTAAGGATTAGGTGGTGCTGAACTAGATTAAGCGAAATCAATTCAAGTTGGTGAGTATCTGCTCTTGAAACGTGTGGTTGAAGGCAAAGGAGCTCCTGATGGCCAGTCCTACCATCTATCCTGAGGGAGTGCAAAGCTCAGGAGAGGAGGGTGGGTGTCCTGCCCATGTTGGGCTGGGGATGTTTCCCCAGCACACCAGACTGGGATGGCTCCTCAGGTCATGCAGCCACTTGCACCACAGATGTCATGGATCTGGGAAATCATACAGCAGCTCAGGAGAGGCTTTTGACTAATGAGAACTTTGCCATCAAGCACACCAGCATTTGCCACTTGAGAGCCATGTTTTCTGCTCACAGGCTGCCTCTTGAGTGCGGGTTTGAGCATATGTGTCTGTGCCAATAGATTCAATAGCTGCTCTGGCAATCAGCTTTCATCCCCTAGTGCCAGTTTATACCTTCGGTGGTTGCAGTGTTCAGAACAGCATCTTCAGACACAGACGTTGGCAATATGAACTCCCACCTCCTGCAGTGTGGCAATGGGCTATTAGCAGCATCAGTATTCTATTAGCAGAGCTTTCACCGGGAACAGGACTCGCCTAAATTAGAGCTGACTGGAAAAGGTAATACAGGCATTAAATATTAATGGCATTTTCTCATGGAGATATTCAGAGGACACATCAGAACTGTCACTTAGCTTTCCCTTCTGTTTGCAGAGGATCTGTGATCATCATTTTCTTCCATTCATTCCTTATTTAATGAATTGATTATGAATATTTGAAAGTCAAGCTGTGCTGCTGGGTTGCTATTCACCAGAGAAGTGGCACAGGACTTTTTGCATATTCAGGCCTTTATGAGGTACATCCTCACATGTACTGGCTGCAAATTCTGTTTCCACACATCCTCTGTGACGCAGCTCTGCAACTCCAGTTGAGCACAAGGGGTTTCTCAAAGTGATGGGCACTGTGCATTTGGGGGTGAATTCAGCAGCACGAGTTCTACCAGATGGCAGCACCCACCTGCAGGAGTGAGGCAGTAAGCAGGCAGCCAGCAGTGAAAATGGGGATCCTCCAGAGTGGCATCTTGGGCTTAAAAGTTGAATTTCACTCTGGTTTTTCTAGCAAGACTAGGAAGAGATTTATCTCAGGACTATTCCAACTGTATTATCTAAATAATACAGCTAGAAGTGTTGGAATGGCTCATGAAACAGGGACACACAGAGCATCTCGCGTTTTTTGCTTTTGAAAGAAAATATCTGAACTCGCTGGATATTCAAAATGAGCAACAGGGCTTCTGACTCGGCTAAGCAACTCCAAATTTGAGATATTTCAAAGCCTTGTAGAACCTCTCATGAACTCTGGAGGAGCAGCAAATAATATTTAATCAATGCTGGAAGAGATATAATGGGAAGTGAGCCCTGCAGCATCTCAGAATATTATTGCATGAGGTTTTTTAAGTGCTATTATCTTCAGGAGTGCTTGAAATATTCATGTATTTAGGCAACTGGTAATTCTGGAGTGCCTCCCAAAATATTACTGGGTTTTTCATGCAAGGCTTTTCAAAGCAGCTCTCCCAGAACATCCAACATCTGTAGGCTAACAACCCCAGCACAAAGGCATTGCTAGCCAATGTTAAAAGAATGGCTGTTAGCTACATCACAAGGAACCTGGTGAGCTGTCATGCCAAGCACTGGTCCTTTTATTTTAGACCAGATGTAGCCTCACTCATGCTGCTGAACCCCCAGAGTCAAACAGACATGTGAGAAACATGTCACATTTAGCACATTCCTTCAGAGCAGTGGCTCCAAGCTAACTTAAAATAACTGGCACTGCTTTGCCAACGGTTAACCAAAATAAATCTTTAATGCATAGCCTGATCTTCCAGTACAGCATAACACACGTACTGGGCCTTCCCATTTGCCTCCTTCGATGAACGTGCAGGAAAATGCTTTGGTTGCGGTGTGGTCAGAGGGAGGGACTGTTCATCCACAGACCAGGTAGTCTCTAAAACAGGGCTGAAGGACACAGTCTAGGCAGGATGGAGCAGACAGGCACCATGTTTGAGATTCATTCTTCTGCTCTGCTTAACAAGCATTTAATTTTCAGTACAGTACCAGAATCTGCAGCTTGGCTTTGACAGTAACATGGAGCTGAAAATACGACAAGGACTTTACAGAAGTTAGTGAGAGGCATCCTGCGTCTCAAAGGGTTCTCAACTTCCCTCCGGGACAGAGCAGCTCTTGAGTAAGCAGCAGGGGAAGGCAGGCAGGCTGTCAGCTATCCCAATCACCACACTGGTTGGCCAAGCGTTGTACTCGCATCCCTTCCATGTATTTAAACTGGGAAACTCCACTAAACTCCTACTTCCTTTCTTCACCGTTTTTGATGCCTTCTCTTAAGGGCCAGCCCCTGTGGAGTGAAGTAGGTGACGATAACTGCTCCAGACATAACAACTTCACAAGCAGCATAAGGCAGGGTGAAAGTTCTTTTCAGAAAGATGAAAATGTTTACAGGGGACCATCTTATAGAGACAAAGAGAGACAAACCGTGACAATTAACCCAATAAATTCCAGTTTCCATTTATTGCAGAGCCTGGATAGACAGCAGCTTTTGCAGAATCTACCAACTATTCCCAAGTGTTGATGTTTGCAGAGTTGCTAGGCTGGAGACAGATGAAGGCAACTTTAAAATTAAAAAAAAAAAGGCTCCTCTCTCTGCTCTGATATTAATAGATGCTCTGCGGGTTCTTGCTTGTCTACGGTTCATTCCAAAGACCTTATGTGTTATCCTTAAGATACTGCTGTCCTTAGAATTGGAGGGATGGCAGCCAACCACCCTCTGCCTGAATTAAACCTAGAGGAAAGTTCCTCAGTTCCCCATTCCCCTCTTTTACCTTAAATCTCTCAATTCTGAGGCCATTTCTTGTAACTTCAAGCCTGCTCAATACAAATGTCCAGAGAACAGCAGTTCCATTCAATGACAACTTGAATTCTTTTTTATTCCACCCTGAGACACACAAATATATGGTCTTTGGAAAACATCACAGATCAGAACATCTGGTTGGTTCTAAACTGGAAAAAAACTCCATAATTTGAGTTCTGTTCTCTCTCTGGTTGGAAGGGATCTGTGACACAGGAATATTCACATTTCAAATGTGTTGAATCTGAGCTCCTTCAGGAATTCCTAGGCTTTGACAGTGCAGAACCATCCATCCATGGAAGTTTGCTTAGCCAGAAATTTCTGGCAGCACTTGGGAAAGCCTGGTAATGGGAAAGGACTTGTGAGCCTTGCTGGTGCATCTACCAAGTGTGAACTCTCCCAGACTTATTAATCAGTGTTTATTGCAGTCCTCATGCCTGAGATAATTGCACCAGCCAGACCAGGGCTACTCAGGAAAATCCTTTCCCCAGGAATGAAGCGGGGCAGCATCGGCCTGTTCATTGGCTTTGGTGGACCCTCACCAGATTAGAAATGAAAAATGAGATTAGGATTTTCACAGAACTCACAACATTCTGTGATTTCCCCCATTTCCTGCCTGAATATGGGCTCTGTGTGGGGCACTCCCCAGGGACATCAAGTGTGGCCGCTGCTGGGTACAACCAGAGCTATTGGAGCAGGTGTCCTACCCTGTGTTTTCTGCTCCAAAAGCTGAGCTCATCTTGCTCTTTCCCTTTCATCAGAGACCCCCATCCACCTCCTGTCAGCACCACTGGCTCACCAGCCCCTCACACTCAAGGAACCTGTGCTGCTGTTGTCTGCCATCCCAATCCAGGCAGCAGTCCCTACGGCTGACAGGGGAGCCAAAGGGTCAATGAGCACAGTTGTGCTCTGTGCTAAGATCTGTCCCTGCCTTTCCATCTGCCAGCATCCTCATCATGACCTTTCCCTTGCTGGCACCACTCTCAGGCCCAAAGTAGCTGCCGGACAGGTGGCTGACATGCTACTCACAGTCTGTTTCTCCACATGTGGACATGAGGTTTCTGTTTCTGCATTAGACCCAACATGAGAAGAGGTTGGAAAGGCAACTTCTAATATGAATCTCTAGGAACATGTTTACGGTGCGTTTCTGCATTGAGGCCTGGAAGCCTGGCAGCACTTCCCCAGGCTACACCAGCACTGGCAGGCCGTACAGATAGATGCTTCGGTGGTCACCTATCCCACTACACCACAGGCATCCATGATGGCCTCTTATGCTCCTGTCTTGCTGGTGGGAATTCCTGCACTATTTCCACCAATCACCTGACCTCAGTGTTTCAGTCTGGCTTGACAAAAGGGATGGGGACCTGGATTTGCTGACATTAGTGGTAAAACCCCATTATGTTCACCAAGAGAAGACTTCCTCAGCCCTTTCATATAAGGTTTGCACATACACCTGCAACAAAGCAGGTTTTGCATCTCTGAAGTGAGTAGCAGAGACAGAACAATGAGAGAGAGATGCTATCTGTGTAAATTATAAAGGGGACTAAAAGGTGATGGCAGAGAGACTGCAAAGAAGAGACTAAGTGTGGGGGCTGCTGTGCAGGTGTTTGAACTCCTTGTCTGACCACAGAACCTTGTTCCTGCCTACAGTAATGGTGTTCACCAACAGCAGGAACATCTCATCAGCTCTGTGCTAAGGTCTTGGAAAACTCAGTTCACGTAATGTAATGGTTGTATTAACTTCCCACCAGGCCCTGGGTTTGCCTAAAACCAGCTGCATGGGATGAGACAGTGTCCCTGAGGTAAGCAGGTATCTCATCACAGAGCCCACCGGCAGGCTTGAGAGGAAGCTATCTCAGGGATGCTGCAGGAAACCGCTCACAGCTGACATTTTCTTTTAGCACTGGGCTAGTTCCTACTTGGTGTCAGTAAGAAATTAGCCTAAATTATCTAAAGTGTGCAACAGATTAAGAATTTCTGATGGATTCACAGAAACAAAGAAGTGGCAATGCATTATCTCATGAGAGAGAAGAGAGACAAGTTCTTTATTTCTCCTTCCAAGAACTGCCTTTGCCCAGTGCTCTCTCTCTCAGAGGTGTTTTGCCTGTGTCCTGTGTTCCGAAAGAGAGAAGAATAATCCAATATTCCAGTACAGCCGGTCTCTTGGTCACAACCCCAGTCCTACAGAAATACTGAGAGCATGTGACCAAGTTTCAAAAGTTCCTTCCTGCTCCTCTTGTCACTGGATTTTATCTAATATCACTAGAAGCCTCCAAAACCAGGTAACAAACGTGGTTTAATATGTAGAGTATGTTCGTGCTGCAGAGATTTGCTGTGCTTGGATACATTCATTTAACTCAATGGGAAAGCAGCTGATTGCGGGAATGCTGGGACTGAGTTGATGTTCACTGCTTTGTCTTCAGTCATCTCTGTGCACTCACCCATGAGACCTTTCAAGCTTGACAAAGCAAAACCCATTACTCAGAGGTACTGACAAGAGGAACTGTGGAGTCCTAAACTTTTGTAACCATCCTTTGAGGTCCTCCAGGAGATGGAATTCAGCTCAGGGGCTGGCAGTGCATACACAGACTCTGTGGTTGTACCAGGCTTCATCTGAAGAAGATTGCTGCAAGGGACATCATGGAAGCAAGATGTCAAGGTTCCCCTGCTCACATACAGGGAAACCACCAATAACTTTCCTTTTGTACCTTATCAGGTAGTAATAAACAGTCAGGAAAAACCTTGACTGGATCCTGCCAGGGTGATTTCCTAATGCAGAAGCCCTGCCCAATGCACGCGATTTGCCAGCACAGCCAGTGTTTCCAAAGGTCCTGGTCTGACTCCAAAGGAGCGACCTTTGCAGGGAAGAGCTGGAGAAGCAGCAGGGCCAACAGCAGCTTCAGATTCCCTGCCTACTCTCAGTATTCCTGCCAGGTCAGTTAATCTCACACCCAGCCATGTACCCTGCAGGGGTTTTCTGAAGAAGACTGAGACCCAAGGGCCAAACTTCTGTCTCCACCTAGGGATTTTGATCTCAATCTTGACAGGTAAATCCTTGTAGTTAAGGGTTTATGAGCTGCCTCATTTAAAAGGGCTTCTGGAACTTTTAAGAGATGTGGTTGTTTCCCAGAAGTGTTAAAAACAACTCTGTAGACTACAGAACCCAGTTCTGCGCTGCCTGAGGCTGGAGGCAGCACCATAGGTACTTTGGTTGGCTGGGAGATGAAAGACACAGCTCACAGCAACAGCTGGGGCTGTAAAGGGTTGCTCTAAACTTAACAGAGTAAAAAATATAAAAATAATATGAACGGAACTAAAATGTAGCTGTTGGTAGTATGTGATGGGGACTGCTCCACAGCTGATGATATACCGGACATCTTAACCTCATGAGTTCCTTCATAAATACTGAAGAGAAGGAAAATTCTGTTACCAGAAATCAGTTTTGCTGAATATTTTTGTAGAATGTGTGTTAAGAGCAAAACATACTGACAGGCATCACCAGGATGATGCAGAACACCAAAAAGGCATTGCAGGAAATAACTGCTTGGAAGATGATGGGAAATATATTGGAGGCAGTTTGCTTTTTATATATACAGCAGCAAATTTAGGGGTTAAGTCCAATCAATACTAGAATTAGAATTATAAAAAGAAAACTAACGGGGCAAAAATGAGCTTACTGAAGCTTTTCCTGATGCAGGAAGGTAAAAAGAAAAATACCCACCAAGTTTTCAGGAACAAAAATAGAAACATGGAATTATGATATAAATTAAAATCCAGAGAACATTGGCCAGAAAAAAGCTAAACTTAAATGAGCATTAAAACAGCACCAGCTTGTTCTTGGGGATCTCATGCTATTTATTGCATGGTTTGCTAATGAAAGGTGCCAGACTCTCTCTTCTTGCTGTATAGCAACACACCAAGGGGTTCTGGATGGGATACAGGATGATACCAGGGTGTCTCAGAAGCTCAGGCACAGCCAAATAACACCATCTGGCAGACAGGTTTTCGTGAGGAATCTCAAAAGCTGGTGGAAGGTTATGACAAGCACAACAAAGCTTAATAATGCAGAGACATTAATCCTTTCTCCCCTGCCTGATTAGCCCAGTGGAAAGTCCGCACCAGCCAGTTCTCTGTAAACGATTCAATTTACCTTTTATCCCCTGGACGTGCTTGTACGGTACTTCACGTGTTCTCAGGATTGCCCAAGCAAGAAACTAACAAGCAAACATGAAAAAAGTCTCTGTTACATTAAATGTTACCTTCCCAAGGCCCAATCTGTGCTTAGAGTGGACTTTAGGCAGCAAACTGTACTCTTAAGTAAAAAAATCAAACAAACTAATCTTGTCTGAGCAGTTTCACCAGGAGATGTTAACCAAGTACTCTGAATCATCATCTAACTTTACTGGGTCTGTCTGCTCACCAAAGATTCTTCACAGCATCAAAATCAGGGTGAGACTAGTTTGTGCAGATGTTTGTCCTGCTCTGTGACAGACGAGGGTGAGGACAAGGTTTCCTTCCAAAGGAGCTGCAGGAAAACAAGATCTGTTTGGTGCAGACAGTACAGGACATCGGCTCTAACATAGGATCTGTTAACTGCCTTGCTCCAAACCAGCCATGCTGACCCTGAGCATATGGTACCTGCACTGCTAGAAAGGCCACAGTCCTTTCCCTCTCTGTGTTGGAGCCCATCTTGCTCCCCATGCACTGGCCACATGCCACACATGCCAAGCTACCCCTCTGCTCTCAGCTGCCATTGGACTCCTAAGTGCCATCTCCAAGCTGCCCAACAGCATGACCTGAGCCTCGGGGAAACTGAGGCAGATCCTCTCTCTGGCACTGCACTCTCCAGGATGGAAGGTCCCCATGAGGCAGCTTGGCTTTAGGAAGAATAAACCATGATTTGATATTAACTGGGCATGAAGACAAAATCTGACCGTGCACTGGGCTGAAGAGTTAGTCTGGCCCCTATTAGCAAGCAGAGAGGATTTTGTTTTAAGATGGAAACCCAAATCCAAAGTGGCTGGCATTGAAACAGGCTGTGACCGGCACCAGGGAGAGCTCTGCCAGGGGAGACACCTACATGTTAATCACCATCAACAGCTGCTGCACCACCTCCATCAAAGGGCTGGAGAAGGAGACTAAGCCCTCAAAGGAACAATGACATTCTTAAGTTTCACCCCTCTAGGGTGATCCTGAGCAGAGACACTGTCCACTGCACTGTTTTCTAACGATCAGACCACCCTGGGGAACTCTTTGGTACATGTTCTCATGACTGGAATGCAGGGACAAATGGGTACAGACTCTTTAGGACAGACAGGCAAGGAGCAAGGGAGGCCGTGCTGCCCTCTACATCAAAATCCAACTTGAATGCATGGACCTCCACCTGGGGAGGGAAGAAGAACTAACAGAGTTTATGGGTGAGGAGCAAAGGGAAACCAGGGAAAGGGAAGATCACAGTGGGAGCTTGCTACAGGCCACCTGACCAGAGGGACCTGGAGGATGAGGCCCTGTATAAACAGATAAGAGCAGTTCAAGTTCACAAGCCTTGGTCCTCATAGGGGATTTCAAACACATAGCTATCTCTTGGAAGGA
>VZRI01001583.1:0-93925 GCA_013397515.1 Upupa epops
TCATCTTTATTGTGATACTGTGAATGACCTAGAATGTCAAAAGCATGCTCTTGAGTATTAATGGCTCTAGTTGTTTATCTGCAGAATGATAGATTGACAGAATTCATGTCACTGAAATAATTCCTGCCAGTGGGTTACTATCCATTAATCATGACAATTTAATGTCTTTTATCTTAAATGTTTACTTGTTTGCTTGCTTCTGTAGGGGAGGTTTCCCCTCTCATTTCTTTGTCTTTGATTTCCCCTTTGTTTTGCATGTGGCTGTATTAACTTGACAAATGTTCCTCTTGTTTTCAGCAAACCTCCTTTCTAGAAGGATGATCCAATAGGTACAGGTGCATAACATATCCTTGGAGCGATTTGATTCTTTTCAGAGTTGCATACTTTGTACATTTGTGCTCCTTTGTTTCCTACTTTCTGTAAGGTGTGAATTGCTCTATACGCCTAAGCTGAAACCGTGGACAAAAGCTATCTCTGTCCTTAATCCAGTTTGACCAAAGAATTTCTTGCTTTCATTAATGTTCTTTAACAAAAATAGACCTGCAGTTCATATTTTGTGATCTCCTGCTGTGTGACAGGTCATAGCACCCGCTTACACCTCATAATTAAATGAGTGTGTCAGCAAATTATCACTTCGTTACAGTGGGAAGAAAAATAATTAAGTTGTCAAATCTTTTTTTGCTGAAAAGCAAACTAATAACCAATGAAGCCAATTCTTTTCTTCTAAGTACATGAGCACCTATAGACCTCTGAACATGGACATTCATTTCCCCACTCTCATCTTCCTTTCTCAGATCCATGCACGGTGTGTGCTGCATTTTTCTCTGTAAGTGTTCATGTTTGGTCACTCAAAACCTATTGCTGCCTCTTTGGGACTGATTGCTGTCTTCTCTGGGCAAAAATTACTAATGATATGTACTGACAGCATGTTACAAGCCCATAGGTTTCTTAGTATAAAGTGATGGAGACTGCAGGATTCAATGAAAGATTAATTTCTTACTGAATCATACCAACAGCTGCACAAGGGGAGGGCTAGACATTCAGACCACATTTAACCACAGTCCTTTACTCATCAGTAAAGAACAGCAGGGGACTCCTAATGTAGTACTCTTTAAAATACTAGTAAATTATTAGTATAACTGCTAATATACTGTAAACATAATTGCTAATACACTATAACCAGTAAATGACTGGTAAATAATAGCAGGATGGAATTGCTGTAACTGCAGTTACTGACAAGCAACGTTTATTCTGCTCATGAGGGTGAACAGACTCTTCTCCTACTTCAGGCACAAAAAAAAACATTTAGGGCTGAAAGATGAAGTTAGTCTTTGCCCTTTAGGAGGTAACCAAGGCCTGTTCACTTGAGCAATCCATTCAAAAGGAGTTAAGAGTCAAGGACAAACGCAGAAATTTAGTGCCATCTCATCAGGAGGTAAATGGCAAATCCAGTGAATAATGGAATGAGGAAACTTTCTCATGTTACCTTAGTATATGCAGATTAAGCATATTTTTGCTTCATTTTTTTTCATCCTACATATTTTATAACATTTGTGGCTGTGTTGTCTGATTGAATATTATGAATAAATGCACGTTTCTGTTTTTGCTTAGCCTGAGGTGAGGGAATTGCTGGTGACTCAAACCCACATTTCAGGTCCCCACCAGCAGCAGCAAGGCACTCCTCTTCTAGCCTGTGGCAGGGACAACCCTGGCCCTCCACAAATGATCTATATTTCCTGCACCTTGTGCTCTTCATCCAAGGGCCTCAACAGATCAGGCCAATTAAAACACATTTGTAGTTGATGTAAAGAAAACAGGAACTTAACGAGACATGACTCTTCTCATCCTAAGCTAAAATACATAAAATGAACCATTAGCAGCATGACTGACACAGATGTAGATTTCTGTATGGCTAATATTACTTAGGAATCAGGACATCTAAGTGATGGAGTATGTCCAGAGAAAGGCAACAAAGCTTATCATGGGACTGGAACACAAGCCCTGTGAGTAGTGAATGAGTTAACTGGAGTTGTTCAGCCCAGAGAAAGCTTAGGGTAGACCTTATTGCTCTTTACAACTACCTGAAAGAAGGGTGTAGTGAGGAAAGGAACAGCCTCTTTTCCCTACTAGAAGGTGATAGGACTACAGGAAATGGCTACAAGTTGTGCCAGTGTAGGTTTAGGGTGGATATTAGGAATAATTAAGAGGATCATTTGGCCCCATAAAATATGGGTGAAAAAAGCAGATAGGACTATTCCTTATTCTGATATCTCTTAAATGTGGCACTCACAAACCCAGAAAGGGACACAGAAGACAGTAGAAGTTTAGGGATCATAGGACTGTGCAGTTTCTAGAGGACAAGCAAGACAAAGGGAAAAATGTGCAGCAATGCCATGACTCTCCTATCCATAACTGTGAAAGACATAGCTAAGTTTTGGTTATAAAGGGCAAAGGAGACACTGCTTGAGGTCTTGGAATCAGTTCTGAAACCCTTTCTGCCACCACTTCTGGCTGGGTAGAGGTAGACATGAAAATATTTGTGATGAAAATGTCTGAAAGGAAACATTTGCTGAATAAGCCCTGTCTCAGTTGTAGTTTGAATTTTATTAGATGTTTGACTTTCAAGCTGCATGCCAGGGTTTTGCAGTTCTGCGAAGAAAGCTTTTGGAGCCTTCAGTATCAGGTTTCTGGCTCTTTCTTCTGCATTTACTTTTCATCTGGGTTCAAGGAGGCAGCACTGAGGGCAAAAATGTGGCAGACAGCCAATTTGCACTGGGAATGTGACAGCTAGAGAGAGAGACAGAGACTGGTACCTCAGTACCTCAGGAATCAGCAGAAGGAAGGTTTTGTCTGAATTCCATGGTTTGCTGAAATGGACAAAGTTCTTCCCTCATTCCTGGACATAGGAGTCAGTACCCTGGAGATGGAGGACTGACATGGAAGCGTATAGAACAGAGACTCCCAAATGCTCCCTGGTGCTGAGGTATGTGCACATGGACTGAATGGACTCCACGTTTCACAACAGAGCAAAAAGTGCTGGAAACTCTGAGGCTGGAGCATTGCAGTTTGGCTCAGTTATGTAAGAACATATGATTAATCTTTCTATGCCTGTGCATGAAGTTATTATGTGGAGTGAATTCTTTTTGTGGGGTTTTATATTTGTTTTGGTTTGGCCCTTTAACTTGTTAACTAAATTAAGTGGTTGATTTCTTCTTGGAATAAACAACTTGACAACGCTAACAGAGTAATCTCACTGCCTGTCACACAAGGTAGCAGTACTTAGACGGTGTCAGCATCACAGTATCACAATAAAGATGAGGCTAGAAAAGACCTTAATGATCATCCAATCCAACCTAAATCCAAATAAGCCAAGTAAACCTAACATCTAACATCTAAAGCATGCCACTCAGCACTTCATCCAGACTAACCTTGAACACCTCCAGAGACGGTGCCTCGACCACCTCCGTGGGCAGCCCGTTCCAAAACTGTATCACTCTTTCAGTGAAAAATCTTTTCCTAATGTCAAGTCTAAACCTCCCCTGATGGAGTTTAAGACTGTGACTGCTTGTCCTGTCTCCAGTGTCCAGGGAGAAAAGACTGACCCCCGCCTGA
The DNA here is from genome assembly GCA_013397515.1 of Upupa epops. Classification (NCBI taxonomy): domain Eukaryota; kingdom Metazoa; phylum Chordata; class Aves; order Bucerotiformes; family Upupidae; genus Upupa; species Upupa epops. Next base: position 3,613 of record VZRI01001583.1, read on the forward strand.
CTACAACCACCTTTTAGGTAGTTACAGACAGCGATGAGGTCACCCCTGAGCCTCCTCTTCCCCAGGCTAAACAGACCCAGCTCCATCAGCCTCTCCTCTTAGGGCTTACCTTCCAACCCCTTTACCATTCTAGTTGCTCTTCTCTGGACTCGTTCCAGCACCTCAACATCCTTCCTAAACTGAGGGGNTGGTGTCATCTGCAAATTTGCTCATGATGGATTCCAACCCATTATCAAAATCATCACTGAAGATCTTAAACTGGACCGGACCTAACACCGACCCTTGGAGGACATCAGGAGTAACCACTCACCAACTAGATGTGACACCACTGGGGATCCAAACGGATTATAAGATCTGTAACTGGTGCCTCTTGGATAACAGGGGAACTACACTGTACCCTGTCCCTATCTACCTGTTTAGATGAGCAGTCATCCTGAAGACAGTCTACTCTGTTGTTGAAGACAGAGACAAAGGAGGCATTAAGTACTTCGGCCTGATCCTCAGCTCTAGTTACTAAATTTCCCTCCATGTCCAGTAAGGAGTGGAGGTTATTCTACCCCTCTTTTTTTCCACTGACATATTTGTAAAAGCTCTTCCTATTATCCTTAACAGTAGTGGCCAGCCTGAGTTCGAGTTGGTCTTTAGCCTCTCTAATTTTCCTCCTACAGAACCTGACAATTCCTCAATTCATACCCCATATACATTTTTTGTAGATAACCAAATGAGGCCACTGGAGAAGGATTGAATTACACAGCAGGTTAGAAAGATGGTGAAATGGATTGGCAAGGTTAACAAGATTTTCTTACATTTTAAGGTATTGTACATAGTAAAAAGAGAAATGTATTGCTTAAGTTAGCAGAACAAACAAAGCAAAGAATAGGAAGAAATCTGAAGTAGGAATGACTCAGCTTATAAACCTGAAGGCTCAGCAAAAAAACCAGAAACCAGAGAACCAGACATAATTTAAAGGAAGACAAGTTTTGAAACGGATGATAGGAAAGAAAATCCTACTCAAAATGTTATTGGGTTAAAGACCATGCTAACAAGGGAATATTTCAAGATACAATTATCAAGAAAATTAACACTGGACCTAAGGAATATTAAGAGGCTTATAACAATGCCCTTCTCCTCTCCACTCACCCTGATAAAGTCAGTTGCCCAGACTAGACAGGGTTGTGACCCTTTACAGCCAAATTTCTCTTATAAAAAAACCAAAGTAAAATTTTTTTTGCTCATTTCCAGTAAAGTAAAGCACTTCAAATTTAATCGTTTTTACTTAAACACTGCAATGTGTTTGTCCTCAGAGTGTTTGGGCTGTGCCCCAGGTTTACAGGGTTATTGCAGGTTATGATGTTGTCATCTGACACATGCACATCATTAATGGTCAGGGCTGAAGCACTGTTTCTGAAAACAGCAGTGGTCTGGTGCAAAAGAGATTTCTGGTCTAAGTGCCAAAGAACAATGCCAGGTTCTGCTGCCATATGGCATGAGGATAAACAGTAGGGCCAGCATTTCACAATGCATCACCTGGTTTCTTTCCTCAGATTGATGAGCATTAGCCAAAGAATTGGCTAGTGACACTTGCATAATCAGCCTCTGAGCATTTGTTCAGAAGAATAATGTTGAAGATGCATAAAACATTCAGGAGCTGGGTTTTACAAGTTCCTCTCTCCCCATCACCATGATATTTTTTTTCTTTTCTTGGTAAAGGTTGAATAATAAGAACTAAGCAAAGCTAGCTAGAAAAGCAATGTTTCTTTCAAGAAGAAAACTAGAGTTTTGAAATAAAGAAACATTTTTTTTCCCCAGAGATATTCACAGGACTCAAATACTGAAGAGTTCTGTTTTAAGGAGGGCTACATTCAGCCTCAAAGTTTCAGAGCTGTACATTTTATGCTGGAAGTTCAGAATGATACAGTTCAATCCCACACAGGAAGCCTAGGAGCAGCCATTTTTACATTTAAACTCAGTGTATCGACAGAAAAATATAAAAGGAAGGCAAAAGGGTACTTTGCTGTCTTTCAAGAAGAAAGAGGACAGATAATAGGGGATGAAGGAGTAGGAAGAGGGATGAAGCAGAGGTAGGAAGGAGAAGAAGATGGTGTAGATGTCACTTCCTGTCAGGGCTTTCCTGCCATTCAACTATATTGTAGGGATTGAGATCGAGTGCAAGTTGGAAAAGGTGACATCAAAGCTGCACGAACTGTCTCATGAAGGTCCATTGTGCTGCCCATTGCCCAAAGCAGAAATAAGTCAGCTCTCAAGCCACTCCTTCAGCTACCATGGTCCGGAAACCCTTGGAGCCAGATATGATTATCAAGGTGCCACTTCAGGCAGGAGCACTGCTTGTCTGCCTCTCCCTGGCACAAGGGCCAGGAGTTAATAAATAGGCTTCTCTCAGCTACTGAGCCACAGAATTTGACAATACTTGCATGTCCTTAATTATTTTTGAGAATTCTGTTTCTTCTCTCCAAATTGGTTGAAATCAGCTAACAGACTCGGAAGTTGTGAAGGGAGGAGTGGGTGAGGAGCAGGCTGATGACAGTAGAACACAGGGAAAGGAAAAGATTTTAACTAATGGTATTCTGGCACCCAAACTAATGAATTTTCATCCACATACACAGGCAAGTGGTTGTACGTTGACAGCTCTGTGGGCACAGAAGCCTCATTTGAGTGTAATTTAAGACACAGATGAAAGGCAGCACACGTGAGACTGAATGAAAGTCCTGTGGGAGTTTTATCTTACATGTTTGGACTCCAAGTTAGTAGGAAAGTAAAAGTTTTGATATTTGATTTCTGGCTATCCTGTTCAATTTTCTGACAAGCCTGCATTTCCATTACCTAATTTATGGTGTGACCCAAATCACTGGAGGGGTAAGTGCACAGCACTGGTGTTTCAAGGAAACAGCTGGGCAAGAGAACGGATCAACAAAGCAGCCTGGCATGGCACTTGTTGCCTTCATATTGAACTTCTTGTGTGGCCAGCTTGCCTCCAGATTCTCTTGGTTTTACTTTGTCTTTTCTCTATATTACTTGTCTCTGTTATTTTTACCTGCTTTCCTGGTACTGTAATGCTTTCTGAGAAAGTGCTTTGAATTTACCCTCTACACAGCAACCTGTGTGCATCACTTCTCTGCCCTTTGTGCTTTGTTGGACCTGAAAGCACTTGGGCTGAAGAGGCATTGAAAACTTTGGCTCTCTAATTTATGTTTGTTTCAGAAATGGGAGAGGAATATGCCCTTCTCCTCTCCCAGATCTAAGCAGCAGTACCCAGTCATTAGGAAGGCAAAACGGGGACAGGGCACAAGGGCTTGAATATGAGCAAACTTTTAAAGAGGAGCAAGTTTCTCTGAACACCACTGTCTCATCTCAGGCACAGCATTGAGCTGGTCCCACCAAAATTTGTTTATTTCAGTATGTGGTCCTAGAAAGAGCCTCCAAACCACCCAGATTGCCTATATTCAAACATAAGTTTGGTTAAGCAATTTGATTTAAGCTCAAAGTGATATTGCAGACAGTGATTTGGGCAAATTTAAATGTTTCTAAGCACCAAGAGCTGCACAGGTTGACAGATGCCTTCAGAGCTTTACTTCTAAGATTCTTCATTTAAATCATGTGCTTCAGATCTTCCTCCACGCTAGCTGCAATGAAGTCTCCTGTGAGCAGAGCATAAACCTGTAGCACAAACATATCAGAGCTGTAGATAGGAGGTTAAAACAAGAACAGCTGCCACATCTTCATTTGGCCTGAAAGAAAAATACACAGATACAGGAATTAAGCAGAAAACTTGAAGTCTAGTCTTTCAAAGCAAGAAGCTGAGACTCCCCACACTGGCATGGTCCATGTGAACCAGCTGACAGCTCTTCCACTTACAGCACTGTACTTTGCCATCACTTCATCATTTGCATGCTTGTGCAGCACAAAATGCTCTGTAGGCAGAGAGGCCCGCTGGCCCTCACAGCCTTCTGCGCCACCAAGCCTTGTAGACTGTGAGTCATTGAAATCCTGCAATCTGGAAACTTTGGCTTCATTCATGGCATGTCAGGTTTTTGTATTCTCCTTTTCAGTTCATCAGTCTTCACTGAGTATGGTCTCTTGATTTGTGAACTGCTGGTCTGTAGGAATTTCAGTGCCACATGGCTATTTGTGGTTTGGCTTTCTCAATCTATCATGTTATATACCAACATACTTGTATCAGTCTTATCCCACTGCAGCTCACCAGACTGACTGAGTTCTCAGTCTCTCTCAGGGTTTTTATCAATGGTCTCAGGGCAGAAGCAGCCAGTTTCTGCCAGTCTGTGTTTCCATACAGACACATACCCAGTCATTAAATCCATCCAAGGGCCTCAGAAAATCTCCACCTATGGTGCCGTCAACTTTGAGACAGAAACCTGCAAGTCTTTCTTCCAATTATGGCTGCTATAAGGCAGCCGCTGCATGTTTTACACAAATTAGATTACTGAGCATACTAACGCACACACTCATTGAGTTAGCTACTTACCTGATCCATTTAGGTGAAATAGGAAAGACTGCAGAGAATGAGGACCAATTTCTCCTGTCATGTAAAGAGAAGAGGATGGGACTTTCAGATCTGTTATAGAGTCACAGTTAGAATAAAGTACTAGTGTTGTCTTAGTAGCAACATAAACAGCAAAGAAAAAAGTCCACAGCTGTCAGAAAATTAACTCAAAAAAACCATGAAACTTCTCGGCTACACACTGGTGAAATAAGGATAGTGTTCTTCACTGATACACAAAATATTTGACCTATAATGCAAAGGGATACATTGTGCAGAAGTCTGATGGCACTTCAACCCAGGATCTCAGCAAATAACCAAATTGCTGTGCCATAGCAACAGGGCGGTGGTCTACACCATTCCTCCCTTTGTGTGTGGCTCCCAGTACAGGGCTAGTATCTTGCCATGCTGCTGAATGCTGCTGAGTTTCACTTCCAACTAGGTGGTGGCTGAGTGTGCAAATAGAGAGGGCCTGTGGGCCTCTGCAGTTTCAAGTAATTAGGTCTGCATTAAGTAAATGGTTTTGAATAATATTTAACAAAAGAAATTTAGGCAAAAATGTCTTCCTTGGTTGTTGTTTAAGTCAGCACTGCCTGGCCAAAAATGAGATATTTCATATTCTTGAGGAAAAACTGGAACTGACAAATTCATTACTTAATCAGGCTAATCTAGTAAATTAAGAGGTAATTCTGGAGGAATAATGAGAACTCTCTAGTGGCATATTAATTATGATTTCCTTTTCATCTATTAAGAAAGGAGGATTATAGTTGTGGCCAAGAATAAAGAGAGATCTATTTTCAGGGTCAGTGGATTTATCTTTTCATGCATCTAACAGAAAAGGATAAATTGATTTCTGCCTGAGCAGTTGATTTGAGAAGGCTTGGATGAGAGGTACCTTTCTTTTTGCTACATTGCATAATTGAACTTGTTTCATTTTAAAGTTCAATATCTGCTCAAATGAACACATGCAAATTCATGGGTTCGATCAAAAATCCTGTAATCTCTGACAGCAGGTAACTCGCTTGGTACTCAAAGTTTCACTTCCTAACTGTAACATCATTCATTACATTTCCTACCTGTGTATTTTGTTTTTCCTGCTTTATGTAGGTATCAATTTGAGAGGTATCCTGGAATGTTGTGGTACCGTAGATTTGACTATGGTAAAATAACAATAACAAGCTCCACATCACATAAAGGGAAACAAATAGTGAACTACTGAGGTTTCCATTTGGGTCATTTCTCTGCCTGGAGGGTAGTGTGCCTATATTTCAGAATGAGCAGCTGGACATAATCCAGATCCTATCTTTCATATCTGCCTGTTGTCCAAACTGGAGAATCATAACATCCCTTCCAACATAATACATTCTATGATATGATGACATTTGGACAGTTCTTTGATGCAATGCTCCTAATCCTTTCTGCCCCTAATGTTCCCCTAAGTAAAACAGAAACAAATAAAAGGAGGCAAGTTTGATTTTTGAACATGCTTCCTGCATAGAAAAACAAAAGCAAAACCCAAACCCCAAATCCAGCTGCTTTCTAGGGAAGTCTTGGTAAAGACCACTTACTGCTGATATGTAAACTGCTCATTTGCTGGCTGCACAGAGGCAACAAACTAGCACTCCAATAACCGTGCTTCTCAGTCCCTCTGTCGAAGTCATTGAGACACATAGCAAGATGAGTGGAAATGGCCTAATGTTGTGCAAAGAGAGGTTTAGACTGAATAGGAGGAATAATTTCTGCACTGAAAGGGTATCAAATATTGGAATACGTTACTCAGGGAGTTGGAGCCACCAACCCTGGATATATTTAAAAGCCATAAAGATGTGCTGGGGCACATAGTTTACTGGTGACCTGAAAGTGCTTGGTCAATAGTTGAACTTGATGATCCTAAAGGTCTCTTCCAATCAAAACATTTCTGTGATTTTGTGGTACTATGATTATCATTTGTGCAAGGTTCTTTCAAAAAGAGGATTTCACAGGCCTTAATTTAGCCAGAATAAATGGTACTTTAAGACATCATCAATTTTTACCTTCTCAGAAGCTATTGATGACTATACAGTGCAGACACCTTTAACAGCTGCTGTCAGTTTCTGACAGAGATCAGCAGTGCAAAGTTTGCCTGCACAGGGTTTAGTTTTCTACTACACTACAGCATGTGGAAAACACTACCTAGCCAGTGTAGCTCTGGGACAGGACAAAAAGCTGGAACTGGGACAACATCCAGGCTTAAGGTTTACAGAAACAGCTTTTTTCCTCATCTTAAATGTTATTTGCTGCCACTCAACAAAGTTGTGTGTCTTTTATCACCTTGGAGCAAGTGACTGCAAGATGGAAGACTCACAGAGTTTCTATCACAGCCTCAAGAATGTAGGCAATTAAGGCAATGCATGATGATTTTTCTCCATGTTTATTTTAATCCCACTTTCACTGACTACATGTAACATTTGGCCATAAATGATTGTGTCCCAACTCCCTCCAATTATTCCCTTGTTACTGTAATGGTCATTTCAGTTTATTCAAAACAAAAATGCTTTGAAAGATCCACATATAAAGAGCAACATAGTAGAATATGATCCAAACAGACACAGTGCACAATTTCCAAATCTTAATTTCACACACAATTTTAAGCTATCCTCACTGCTGAAAGTAGCCCCATCTTTCCACTGTGGCAGTCACTTCTTCATACTCTTTTTCATTGCATGCTGGTACATTTGAGCAATGAACAGAAACAGAAAAATTAATGTAGGGTAAAAATTTTTATTCTCCTGGAGCAGTCTTACTTACTTGTTTTAGCACATGTATGTACAACATTTGTACCACATAAGAGAAGGAAAGCATGAAGGAGGCAGAAACAAAGGGTCTGGAGGGGCTGGAGGTGTGTGAAAGTGGGCAGACAAGAAGGGGATGGGTTTTTTTTTAAGACAGTGCAAGTTCACAAAGATTTATAGTGTTCACAAATTACAAATCTTCTTTTCAACATATCAAAACCTGGTGCTGTCATTAAGATAGAGGACACTCTTCAGGAAGAGAAAAAGAAAACCCAAAAGGGAAAGTATCATGTCCATAAGCCTGTTGTCAGTTTATAATGTCTGTGAACATAAATATTAATCTTCTAGACAGACAGGCATCTTCTGACAGCAACTTTAGTTTGGCAGCTATCTCCGGCATCAAGAACCATTCTATAAACCAACTGTTAAATAGCAACTTCTAACTAGTACATGGGAGTAGGATAAAATACAAGCTTTTATCAACAGAGGTAAAATAGCACTTTTTCTGCCTTTCAGCAAAAGTAACTATAGAGCCCTGGTGGGATCTCAGGTTACTCTGGCTGCTTATTTGTAGCTTTTACACTCCAACATGTTTTCTGATAATGTATGAAGTATGAAATTAAAACTAAGTCAATTGCCAGAAAAAAAAAAAAAGTACACTGTGCAGCACTTTATCCACTGGTCTTTACTGTTTTTATTCATTCACCTGCTACTTCCCAAAATCCAGCCATTTACAATGAAACTTCCAGTGATTAATGGGATTTAGCAGACTTCCACTGTAAAACAGTATTCACATTTCTCATGAGAATGTACATACAGTGTTGAAAGCTATCAGTCCACAACTATATTTGAATTCCAAAGATTAACCAAACTCAATCCTGTGCTGGGAAATCAATACATGAAGTGCAAATTTTTTGAATATTTGTTTTTTTTTTTATAACCATGTTCATCAAGACTCATTTTTATGCAGAGGTATATATGGGAAACCTTGTATGTGGCTTCACTGCTGATTTTTAAAGCTAGGGAACATCTTGGAAATGCAGCTGGATGTAACTCCTTACTGGCTTGCTTGTGATGACAGATGTATTTATTGTAATACATAGAATCAATATGGTTGGAAAGGACATCCAGGACCATCAAGTCCAGCCCTCACCCCAACATCTCTCTAACCCCTAGATCATGGCCTCAAGTGCTCTACCTACTAGCATTTTAAACACCTCCAAGGATGGTGACTCCACCACCTCCCTGGGCACCCTGTTCCAGTGCCCAACCACTCTCTCAATAAAAAACTTCTTCCTGATATCCAAACTAAACCTGCCCTACCATTTCCCCTCATCCTATCATTAGTAGTTTGGGAGCAGAGACCAGCACCAGCCATGCTACAACTTCCTTTGAGGTAGTTGCAGAGACCAATGAGGTCTCCTCTCAGCCTCCTCTTCTCTAGCCTAACTAACCCCAGTTTGCTCAGCTACTCCTCATAGAGCCTGTTCTCCAGACCTCTCACCAGCCTCACTGCCCTTCTCTGGGCCTGCTGCAGCACCTCCATGTCCTTCTTGTACTGTAGTACCCAACACTGGATCCAGTGCTCAAGGTGTGGTCTCATGAGTGCAGAGTACAGGGGCACCATCTCCTCATTCCTCCTGCTAGTTACACCGTTCCTGATCCTGGTCAGGATGTCTTGGCCTACTTAGCCACCTGGACACACTGCTGGCCACACAACCAACATCTACAGGTTCTTTTCCTCCAGGCAGCTTTCCAGCCTCTCTTCCCCAAGCCTGTAGCACTGCTGGGGGTTGTTGTGACAGAAGCCAGCTGGTTTTCCAGCCTGTCCAAATCCCTCTGCAGTGCCTCCCTACCCTCAAGCAGATCACTGCAGCTTAATTTTGTGTCATTGCAAATTTACTGAGGTTGCATTTGATCCCCTCATCCAGGTCATTAAAAAAGATGTTAAACAGGACTTGTCTCAAAACTGAGCCCTGTTGAATACCACTATATATTGAAATATACACATATGGAAGTAAATATATGCATTCAAACATCCATATTGAAATATATTGTAGTACATTTCTGCTCAAAAAGTTGAAACTAAACCAGAAGTATTAATTTGTCATTTTCTACTCATTACCATTTTAGAGCAAATATTTTACATTAAATTAAGCACCAACTTAAAAATACTAGTTCATAAATGAAAATGATAATATCAGATCTCATTCCTGTTCATTTACATTCATTATCATAAATGGCAGGATTTTGGAAATATCATTTGGCTTCCCTCCTTGTTTGTGTAGGTATCTGCATAATGTAGAAGTTATTTAATTAGTGCCTTGAAGATTAAATATTCAGCTATACCATTCAAACCGCATAGCAATGCTTAAGTTTCTTACTTTAAAAAATGCTATTCTTTTGAAAAGAATGATTTAGAAATTTGTTTAAAAGGCCACCACTTCCTTAAATTCCTTTTTAGCATGCATGAGAAAAGTGCTTGTTAGTTTCACACTGAACTAATCCTTTAACAATTTTGTTTCAGGCAGACTCTAAAATGTTATTTTTAATTCCTTAATAAAACAAAAAATAAGTTATAGTAGATATATATTGAACCTTGAACTGGTTTGAGCAATTATTTTTCTCCCCTGGAATAAGACACTCAAGATCAGCACAAACGACAAGTGATAAATTGGGCTCTGGGAATTACTTGAAAGTCCTCCTCCTCCCTTTTTCCACATAAGCTCTCTCTGGAAATGCCTCTCCTGAACTGCTTCTGGTTTTAGCATCAATCAGTCAAGTTTGATTCTTCTCACCAATGGCAAAAAGTTGTCACGATCTGATGTTACTCACCCTAAGTTTTAATTCCCTGTTATCCTCAAGCAATTTCACAGGAACTATGCCTAATTAAGATTTGTGATTCATGACAAATTGTCAGAAGTTCAGATCTTAAAGGTTTATTTGATTTTTCCTATGTGTTTGGATTTGCTGAATAAAGAAAACTATCAATCTGCTTTGAAAGATACAGTACCAAGAATTTCCTCACGTGTACCATTCACTGCGTTTATACCTCACAAATAATCCTCTCAATTTATCAATTCTCTTTTACCAGTTCTCAAACTATAATCATATCATGGGTCCCAGCTTCAAGACCTGAGGGCATTCTGTTTGAACAGAAAACAAATGTATAGGTGCTGCTATTCATGTAAAACCTTTCTGGTCTTATAGTAGATATTGAAGCATTCCAGACAGATACCTAATGAACATACGTAGGTAAAAAAAATAATTACCTGTGAAAGGCAATGGTACTTAGTAATAATAGTAGTTGTTTTAGTAGTAGTATCAGCCTTTCTTCAGAGTAACTCTAGACAAGTAAGCTAGGCTTCTTTTTCATAATTTTTTTTTCCTCCAGGCATTACATTATATGTGCATAAATACCTCATCACTAACTTTAAAATCCACAGGGAACACAGAAATACAATGCATCTTCTGGGTTTCTAAGTCCAAATATCTTCCGACAACAGGAAACATATATAAGGACTTATCAGAAACACCTGAAGAAGAAAGTTTCCCATTAACAGATCAAGTTTCACCTGAATATCAATTGGAGTTTCTTGGCTTCAGTGGTTCTATTGGAAAAATCTGTTTGATCAGTTGTACAGAAAGCATCTTCCAAGTGCCAATCTATATTTGTCATGGCTAATGTCTACCCAAATGATTTTTTTTTTCAGCTCTGTCATTTAGCATAAACAGTTATTTTTCCCCACTTGGCATTTACTCGTGGCTTGGCAAACTGTGCAGGTGATTGCCAAGAAAATGGCACAGCTCTGTCCTGTGTTTGCTCCCCACCCACTCAGGTTGGGTGAATACTTTTGGGAATGGCTGAGCACTGTGGTTCATTGTTCAAGACAATCACCAAAAACTATTAGGGAGCCAACTCCAATACAGGTGGGTGATTCCATAAATTGCTTACTTCATGGGAGTTTTGTCCTTTCCCTGGCTCCTGCTCCAGAAAATTGCTGAACCTCTAATGTTGCAACTCAATCCCTACTGAAGATATTTGGCATGGTTGATCCAAGTATATATGCAGACATGTACAAAAATGCATAGATACCACCTTTTGAAAGCTGTCATTTCCCAGAAGTACCCATTAAGGTAGAAACTCGCTGCAGAATTGCTGTTTAAAAAAAAACCTTACAGTCATTTTTAAAACACCTAATTTCCCCACTAGCCTGTATGTAACACTACTTCAAACAGCTACACCAGGTCTCATTTAGCAAATATGTGAGGAAGAGATCTGCATTATGTTTGGTAAAAGAACTAGGGTTTCAATTCCATCTGCCTCTGGGTGTGTTTGATTTGTATATTAATTATGCCTGTTTGTGGCTGTAAAGTTGCTCCAGATTAGTAGCTGATTGGCTCCACACATGGATTCATTACATTGTGTGGCTCCCTGCGCATTTAGTTTTCAAATGATTCCACACCTATGCTTTTAAAACTACTTTTAGTACCGCTCTTATTTGGTGTGAGCTATCAACCCTGTCTTATTCAGAGCATTTTTTGTCTTCCCTGAAGAGAAAACATGTTTCTCTTCATGGACCCGTTTGACTGCTGTAACTTCAGCTTTGTCTATGGTGCAATTCTATAAAAAACAAAATAGATGATGCTGATGTTTCTCCCTGACTTAGGGAGAAATTCAGCATAATCACACTTAGCTTTTGCTATGAGAAATGACTTAATCTAATTGGTTTAGGAATTACACAAGCATTCAGCAGGGCATCTACACATACTACTTAGTGCCCAAATTTTAAATGCCTGCCACCTTGAAATAAAACTCTCCCACCTGTGGAACATTTTTTGCTCTTGATCACACAGTTTTCTCCCTGGTTTTCAAAATGCCCAAAAGTTCTGAGCTGCCACCTTTGTAGTTAAGACCTGTGAGATATGCCTGAAAATGTAACATCTGAAATGAGCTGCATAAAACTGGCATTTGTGTTTGTGTGTGCCACTGCTTGTGTATGCTCGGAAAATAAATGTTGAGGAGGTCAAGCTGATTTCTCTCATATTTCAGAAAAAAAATCACTCTGAGCTGAAAAATTGTATGCTGTGCTCCTGCCCAAAGCAAATTTTTACGATCAAATTAAAAACCTCTGAGACTAGGAGTTTATAATGGAAATACTAGCACAGCCTTAAACATGGCAGCACTAGCAGGCACTGCAATAATATTAAGAAAGCTCTCCCTGCCCACAGTCTAAACTAAATAAAAAAGATACCATTTTCTAACATACACCCCGGGCTAGCAAATAACAATGATTTAATGTACTCGCCCTGTGGTAATACAGTAGCACTGCAAACCTGAGCCAATTTTTCTTCTCTTTTCTTTTTTCCTTTTTTTCCTTTCTAAACATATATGCCCCATAGGGAAAGTAATGCAATTTAGCTCTTATTTGTGGATATATCACTTTCATTTTGACAATTCTTGAAAGCCTTCTTTCTGTCAAGGACTACTTTATGCGAACACCCAACTGAATAAAGACCCACCAGACTTTTTCAGGAATTTATTCACAGGTTTGTCTTTGCTTATTGTAGTACGCACCACATTTAAATTAGATGAGGGCTACTGTAAAGCAATAACATTTTCAATGACTGGAATCTCACTTTCCCCTCTAACAGTCTGAAGCAAATTAATGTATTGGTTGTTCATTAACAAGTAAACAGTTTCTGCTACAATGTCAAGGAAAAAGAATGTGTTCATTAATATGAACAATCTTCATCTACAAAGATGATTTACACAATGCATGTCATGAGATAGCTTTCCCCTAACTAGTACACTACCAAACTGAAAAGCTGCCTCTTAGGACCTTCTTGAAATTACAATATGGGTTTTTTACCAATAAGAAAGACAGTCTCAGTCACCTATGCCACCATTGTAAGCTCTATAGTAAGTACTTAAAAAAAGAGATATTTCTGGAATTGCCTGTGGAATTAATAAAATTGATAACTACAGACTTACACCGCATTAATGATACATATTATTCCTGTAATAAGTTAAGCTAAAAATAAATTTGGTTATAGAAATTCCTTAAACAACAACACTTAAATTATTTCAAATTTGAAATTTTTCAAGAATTTTCTGAAAAAAATCAGCAAACACTGGCTAAAAAAGCAAAGCAGTTTGGATACACCAATGCAATCAGCATGCCTAGTGCTTTTCTGTTAACCCTCTGAGTAGAACCATACTATTCTGGATTTTTTTGTACATTAATGCTATGAAAACTGTAACATACAGAAATATTAATTTATATGTCATGAGTTAATAAAACATCTTCTAAATTCATTTGGTCTAGGTACCTTATCTAGTGTGCTATTTATCCTTCCTAGAGTTTTAATTACCCACTAGAGAAGCCAGTCTCTAGCTACTATAAGGGAAGTTTAAATGATTGCCCTGTATTAAATTCTTAACACTTAGATGGATACACCTAGATAAGACAGTGCACAGCTCAGTTCTGTTTAACTAATCCTGTGCTATCACCTATCAGTACTACAATTTCACATAAACATTTGCTTACTGCATGTAAGCTCACTAGATTATTGCACTTAGGCTGGAGTCCACGTTACCTCCACTTACATGTAATTGAGAGGAATCAAGCTGAAAGTAACCCTCTTCTACTTTCCTGTAATTACCAGACTGTCAGGCATCTCTAGAAACCAAATTAGGTGGCCTGAATCACCCTTCGGAAATGCTTCTTTCCATCTCTTTGGTGCTAGACAGTGCATACACAACTACTATACTCAACTAACCATGCGGGTTGGTGGGAGGAAGCTGGCCGTGTATACATAAGAAGCATTAAAAAAATAAAATTGCCACATACAGTGGCAGTACAATTCAGTGATTCCAAAGGAGAATGAGGAAAGAAGTCAGGAGGACTGGTACGTACTGCAGCTGAATGGCCACAGTGTGCCAAGGGCTCTCCCAGATTATCGCATTACAAATAGTCTGTTACTTTCTGTTTCTTTTTTTCAGTGGAGTTTCAAGTATTTTTAGAGCTGTATAGTCTGTGTACATTTACTCCCAGGAATTGAGAGGCTAGACAAGAAAAAGTGCAGTCACTGCCAAACAAGCTCAAACTATATGTATCTATGGTTATATGTGAAAATATCTATGGCTATATGGACCTGTTTAAAACCATAATTGCAAACTCTTTTAAAGAGTTTAAATAGTCTTTTCCTTGAAGCCAAAAAATGAGGCTATCAGCAATTTGAAACCAAATCTCTCACAGATCTTACAAACTTTAAAAAAACATTTTTATAATTATGTTTGGAAAACATGAACCAAAGATCAAAACCATATAAGATGTTGGGCATGAGTAGGGTTTTCAGGAACTCAGACTATTTTTACATACATTTTAAGTAGTGCAAGATGGTGTAAGATGAAGGAGCCAAACATCTTATTTTAATGATAACGCTGTATTCCAAAGCAAAGCAAAGGTGATAGGAAAATCCCTCATGGGGGATTAGTATTTCTCATGCATAAGGGGTAGGATCTTTTTCATATTTCTTTTTTTCTCTTGCCTTCTCTTTATAATTAAGAAGAATGAACACTGGTCTTTGCTTTAAGACTGCCAAATTTTCCCAATAGTCAGGAACATGTGGCATTAATGGGCACTTTGTTATTACCAAAATTTATGTCTTACATGGCTGAGTTGTATCTCTTCTAAAGGAAAGGTTGTCATATAATGTGGGTATGGCAATGCTGGAAAAACATGTTCCAGAACCTGACCTACTGTAAATTGATGTATATACGTGCCAAGGAGAGGCTTTACCTTAGCTGAGGGTTTGATCCTCTGGACAAAAGAATTCTTGTCTTATCCAAATGTTATCAAACTACAACCATTAACATAACTTTGGCAGTAGCTGTGCCCTATCTATCAAGGGTCTTCTCTCAGCAATGACTGTAGGGTCAGATGCACATTATCAAGAATCTGCTGCAGACATGCTGTTTTGCCAAATTCCTGTACAAGAGCTTTTGTACAGCAGTTCCTTTACCCCTTCAGTTCTCTCCCTTTTGGAGTTCTTCACCAAGACAGGAAGACACTATGCTTCATCTGGTATAAGATATTACTCAGGCCTTAAACGGAGTAACTGAATCTGTGCACAGGCCTTTTGTCCATGAATCAGAGGCTCCTTATGACCAAGGGTAAGATTCATCCTACTAAATTTGGAATCTGAAGTAAGCTTCCATTAGCAGTCCCTTCTACAGTCAACAGTGAGAGCAAGAGGTCAATCAAAGAATGAGTTCTGCCTAAAACATGTGCCCATGACAGGTGAAATGAATCAAGCATGGCATTGTTCTTTCTATTACCAGGAATGCCTGAAGATCTCGTTTCAACTGGATGTCTTGCTTCTATATGATTAATATGGGGTGAATTTAAAAACATCCTGTATGAAATACCTGCACCATTTGTGTGATGATTCACAAGACTGAATATATGTATTTAAAATCTTCAGAACTTTTCATGTGTACATTTTCATTACCACAGCAATGAAAAGTGCACTTTAAAGAATGGAGAAACAAAATAATTGTAATGTTTCTTGAGATGTGGTTCAACTGATACTTCCAACTAGAAATACAACAAGCTGCATGAACACATTTGCTACTACAATTGCTAGTAGGAGAGCTGCATGAGAAAACACAACTCAGAATGGAAATGACACTGTGGGTCTCTTCAGTCAGCAAGATCAGAAAAGTGCATGTCTTAGTGGGCAGCATATTGGTATTTCTAGATGCATGAAATTAATGAAAAAGGGAGTAAGAAAGAGAGAAAAAGGGCAAGGGAAGAGAAAAGAAAACACATTTATGTTTTTTAAAAACACTTTGAGAAAATTATGATTTTAGAGGAGAAACCACTCATTTTCTATGAGTAATAAGAGAAAGTAAAAATTTCACAAGGCTGTTTTTTATTTTAGAATATGATTTTGGAAATCCCATTTTTCTTTCAAATGAAATTCTGAGTGGTTTTATAATATTTTTTTCTTTCAAATGATTGCATCTGAAGCACAAGTCTACAAAGTGTAATACCTCTATGGAAGCCAACCTTAGGGTAATGGTTAAATAAAATGCCATAACGTTGTGTTGAGGTTTTTAACAAACCAGAAATATGTATACTCTGTGTAAATGCCCATTTTATTAAATATTACAAATAGAACTGGTGGATCATTTTTAGTTTCTACATTATACATTCTAAGACAATTCACTATTTAGGCTTTACATGTATATTATGCTTATTTTTCCCCATTTAAAATTACCTTAGCTGTTTTAATGGTAATTCTCATCAATGTTAATCTTTAAAAGTGACTCTTCCAGAACAGCCAGGTCATGCCAAGATGAGACCTGTACATTTCTGAACATGAGGCTAAGGAACCAGGAACTTATCAACTAGGTCATTACGTACCAATGCATGACAGAATATGTCCTCAAGCCATTTCCCAGGACTCTGCATTGTCATTAGCAGCAAATGATATGGAAGCAACCTTTTGTGGCCATCATTATGTCATCTTCTGTAAACTATGAGGCTGCCCTAGTCTGAATTTCCCATTTAGCCTGCATAATGTCCTCCATCATCTACTTCCTGTGGAAGTATGATGCAGGTTTTGAATGAGCTGATGTAGAATGTAGTTTACTTGATTTTATTTTCATTTTAAAAGCCTGTGTAACTTTGTGTGTAACTCCTAAGCAATAGTGCACTTGATATTGTTTGGGCCAGAAACAGGCAGGGAATTTCAGGGTACTATAAAAGATATGTTCATACAAAAACAAAAAAAAAGCCAGAATAAAGCCCTAATGTGGGTTGTCAAGATTTAAGTTGATCGTTTACTCAGAGGGTTAACATGTACTAAAATTACGTAATGCAGTTCCTAGCTTCACTGATGAAAACATTCACTGCTTCTATCTTTAAATAAAAAAGCAAAATAGCCTTAACCCTTTGAGGATCATATTAGCAGCAAGTTGCAGTCTAAAGAGTATTTCAATTAATTAGGGAATTATTCTTCCAAAGATTCTGTGAGCACCCTTTTGTGTTTCACCATCCCAGCATTTACTGCTGGATAGATCAATTGTAATCACACAGGTCTGAAGGACTTTTCAGGGTCTCAAAGGGTTAAAGCCAAGATCTTTGAATAAAAGTGTTTTATTAAAAGGGTGAGTTAGGTGAGCGAACAGTCTCAGATGAACTTGGTGAATAGTCTTCCGATTCGGAGTTGAGTTCAGGTGGAGCTTGCTGTGTCTTATAACGTCCCCTCACATCCTGGTTGCGTCTTCGTCGGAAAACCTGCCTCTCCTTATCAAGAGCGGTGGTCTGGCAGGGGCATAAAATAAGAATAAATGAAATTAGGCTGTGTGCAAAATGCAAAGCTAATGAAAACCATGAGTTTTTATGTGGCCTGCAAATACCAGGGATAATAAATGTTCAGACCAAATTAAACCTGTTCTGTCTCAGTCAGATCTGAAGGTTCAGCCCACAACATAGCTAAATGCTTTACAAAGTGCATTTCCCAAACCTTAAGCAGTAGCATGACATCATCAAGCAGATACAGTACCATATATATGGATGCCATATGTTCTACTTTTGTATGCTATTATTTTCATCTTTTAATATATTCAAATTTGAAGCCAAATACAAACCAACCTTCCTCCCACCCTTTTCAAAGTATATATATATTTGTTTCTACAGGCGAGGCAGGAATGTACTCTTGTCTTTGATTTGACCTAATGAAGGCTGGTACACACTCACCCATGTTCAAGTTCAGTGCAATTGGCTAAAAAACACGGATTGTGATGAAGTTGTCAGACAAGAACAAACACCAAGGGGAGTTAGCCCAGCTCTCTGACACATCCTCATGCCACTCAATGGATGTTCTTAGGGAGAATGCTGAAGAACTCTGATGGAAAGACCCATTTAGCTTGAACATACTGTCTCCTCCTGTTAACCAAGGTCTATCGAATTAAATGCTCTGCTAATTTTATCTAGGTCTATCTAGAGTCTCTAGCAATGGCAAAGAAAAAGGGTTACTTGATGTGCTTTAATTTTTTATCAGGACCTGTCACAATTGAGAGTGCAAGTCTTATTAAGACAGTTGCAACTTCTAGCCATGTCCTTTCTTTTGCTTTTCTGGCACATTTACAAGGTACCCGGGTAAGGGCAGCCCAAGTTGTATTGATGATTTTAAGCATGGGACTGTGTTTCACTGTTTTCTTGATTATGCAATATTAGACTGCAGTTCCTGAAATCACTGAAAAACTGAAATTTCAACAGGATGGCCTTGATTCAGCACGAGCATTTTGACACACAGTTAACTGCCTTTTGACATAGGGCTGCCTTCTTAAAACATGGCCCATGATTTTTTTCAGAAAAAGCAAGATAGGAAGAGGCAGGTGGCTACTAATATGACATACAAATGCAAACAAGTATCTGATCATGGCACTGGAGGCAAAGACAGCCTTGAGAATGGAATAGGTTTAACTGTTAAGGCTTGTAAAATTTGTCCTAGTTAAAAAACTTTATTTAAAGGAATGCAGCCAAAAGGTTATTCTGCTTCAAAGGGTTTATTTTTTTCTCTTAGGATATGATATACATGGCTGATTTCTCTAGAAAATTTACCAGTCTTAGTGTGAGCCTCATAGGAGAGCAGAGATGTATTTATAGCAAACATATTTTTGAGAACAAAATGAAAAATAAATCCATCATACTGGTTCAGAATAGCGTTATAACAATCCATGCTCTAAAATAATCTAATCAGATTCAATAATGATATAAGAGAGACAGAGAGATTGACAAGAACTACTATTGCAAAAAGGATTTGGTTAGGTGAAATTGGTGAACTCTTCATTTTTATGTATAGAACTTACATAGCTCTTCTTTAAAGGGGTAAAATAATAAACTTGGATAAGTTTATCCCCATATTTTAAATAATAATTGCTACAAAATCCAGAACTTCTCATCTGCTGACAATTTCTTTGTTTACTGCTAACCTTTTGGTAATTAGAATTTGCAGTGCTTTCTACATCTCTTAGCCTTGAACCAATTCAGTTTTTGATTATTTTTGTAATGTGAAACAGAAAAATATCTACATCTTTACGCACAGTGAATATACCATATACAGTATGTAATTCTGTGTGAAAATTGAAAAGAATGGCATATATTACCATTCTATAAAATACAGATTTCCATTTAAAAGACTTTTTATTCTTAAAGGAAATAAGCATTTATTTAAACTTCAAGCCACAACACATCATCCTCTGGTAATAGATACCCTCCTCTGAGAAAGTTAAACATTTCTGGTTGAATAAATAAAAAGACTTCCATTAAAAGAAAAACGTGTTTTTAAAACGTGCTATATGAGAATGGCAAATGTATACTTAAAAAGTGAAGGTATTTAGAATTTGCTAAGTTACACAGAAGAGAGTATTCTTGAATGAAAGACTCATTTGGAAATTTAGCTAGGATATTGCCTTTCTTAAAAGGCAAAATTCTAAAACTGTAAGACTAGGTCAATAATTAAATAAAAGGATGTCTGTTTAAAGATGTCTATAAAAGCCAGAACACTAGTTTTCTAGTACTGTTGTACTTAAGCCTTTTGGAGGCTTTTGTTTAAATGTATTTGTTTACGTATGCATAGAGGCACTTTCCAAATCAACAATGGAAGCTGGTAAGCAAAAGAAAAAAAAACAAAACCCCAACAAAAAAAATTATGCTCTCACCTAATACAGGATCTTATGCTATAGTTTGTAAGACCAAATATTTCTGGCCTCTTAACTTTTCAGAAGCCTACTGAGATATTTTGAGACTATCTTTCTTGATGTTTTTTATCCAAAGTCTCCCCTGAATTTGATCTAATTGGTCTTTGTCAAATCTTATTATTAAACTCAGGAACACTGACACTGTTGTGGTTACTCTCCTGGGCTGAGAGGCATTCAGAGCCTTAGTTACTTACCCCAAGAGCTTATTGAACAGAATACATACAAAGTCACAGACAGGCAAAGAAGAGAGCATTTAACTAGTGAAGGCAAAAATATACCTGTCTTATTCTAATGTTTAGTGTTTAACATGTGAGAACCACATTATGGGTCACCGGCCACAGACACTGCAATCCAAAGCCCTACAGAACTTGTAACACTGGGTGTATTCTGCTCAATGTTACAATGATGTTCTGCATTTCCAGTGTGCAGTATTTCCAGTGGGTTATATGCTGCTGAATGGTATGGCCACTACACATTCTGCACAAATGCTGTATTTCATTTAACAAGGTCATGGTTAGTTTTTATCTCAAAAGAATTTAAAAATATGATAGTTTAATGCTTTGGAATGTGGGGCAGATGGTAAGATACATCTGAGTATTGACTGTGTGTTTTGTAAGTGCAATTTTGACCTGCTGCACCTTCTTGTGGATGTGAACATATTTAAAAAAAAGTTTTTTCATTATTATTACTGTTTTTGTAACAAAGGCCTCTTACACACACCACCTTGGTTTCATAGATGTATTATTTCATCTGGCATTCAGCTGTATGGTTCGCTGAGGCATGAACTAGTCTATTATGCATTTCCAGGATGTTTTTACTTTAAGCTACTCTTTCAGTAAATAACTAGAGGATCTGAAGTGCACTTGCATTTCAAAGGGATGCAAATTCCAGTTTTTCATTGTCACATTTTGACTTTTTTTTTCCCAGCTGGAGGTGAGAGACTAAGAAGTTCGAACATTGCATGATAGTAATGGCAACCACAGTGTAAGAGTGCCCTTCATATTTAAGATCTGTGTCTGACCATGTGCAACCTATATGTGGAAATGTAGGGCTTCTTATTCAGCAGCAGATGAGTGGATTAACTCTAATAGTTCGGCGCTGAGGGGTCTGAAGCACTTCATTAAGCACTAATGCATTTTGCATCAACATTTAGTAATCCTGACACCCAGTACCAAATGGTTAACAAGTCAGTTTTGGAAATGCATTGAATTTGAAGTAACAGACCATTATCTTAAAATCATCATTTCTGTCACCTGCACACTAAGGTGCAGACAGCATTTTTTCCAGGATTTTGTCACAGGGAGTGTCTTCAACCTGCTTTCTACCTCTTGACGTTGCAGAACTCAAGCCACGAATATTAATGTTTTATCTCAGAAAACGTTGAACTCTGTGGTTATGAACAGACATTCAAAGACTACAACTGCTTTGATATATGTGTTGGATATGTGGTGAGATGTACCTTCTTTTAGCTGTGAGGTGTCAGATCAGTAATTATTGGATTGAAGTAACTGCATTTTATGAATGTGAGCAGTGACTATTTACTGCTGGCCACCAAATATATATGTTTATATATATATTCATTTCATTAATAAAAGAATATTATTGTGCATTTTGCCTATCCATTATTCATACCAGCCAGGAGACTGAACTAGAGATGCAGCTGTTCACGTATTAATCTAAGAAACCCTTCCCTTCACTGGCTTTCATTCTGCAGGAGCACACTGGCCATTTGTTTGCAATACTTAGTGTGTAGATTCACATGGACACAAATACTGAAACACCAGTACTTTAGTTTCAGTGCATTATTTTCTATACATGTATGTGTATGTACATATCTGAGTGTTCACATCTACAAAATTGTAAATAGTTTCCTTAAGCTTCTGGCTAGTGACTTCGATTCATTGAGATATGCAACAGCAGGTTTCCTTACTGTAAAAATGACCATTTAACTATGCTTATGGCACAAGCCAGGCAGCCTTTCAGTCTGACCTTTATTTATGTTTTTCCATGGGTTTCTCAGGTTACATGCATATATATATATATATGCACCTATATATATACATATATACACAGACACATACACACACACACACACACATATGTATGACACATTTTATATATATGTGTTTGTGTGTGTGTGCATAGGACTGATTCACAATTTCAGACACTTCCTGGTGAGTACTTCAAACTTAGCAATGCACCTCAGTCCAGGAGTGAAAGACACATGTTAGTTTTAGCCCCTCAGGCACGAGCTGTAACTAAGTCAAGTTACACGGAGATTTGGAGATGTGCAAATGACCACATCGAAGGAATGAATTAATCGAGTGGATTTGAACTTAGACCTCCAAATACAAAAGGCCAGTGCTTTAGCACACCATGTAACTTCTGGCATGACATTTAGCTAAAATGAACGTAAAAAAAGAATGAATACCAAATAAATTTGATGTATACTTTGTACTGTATTGGCGACAAATATTCTACACATATAACTGCTGAATTCATATTGCTGTATTTCAAGTTGTGTTTACTCTTTGACATTTTCCCCTCCCTTTTTGGAGACACAGTTTCTCAGATGGTTTCAATTACTTGTGGAAGATACTTAGTGCCAAGTTGTTTGCACAGGTGAATTTTATTTATAGTTCATAAATCACTTGTGGCTTTCTTAGTCAAAGAGCAGGAGAAGAGATTTTGAATTTGTTTAGATGTTTTCCAATATTCATTTCACAGAGGGGTTTACGGTATTAAAAAAGACACTTTACCAATAGCAAGCCCAATTCCAAATGTCCCAGTTGTCAAGACACCTGGCTGTAACTTTTGACTTGAAAGTGTATTGTATTCACTTGGGACAGGTGTAAGTAAGTTGACAGATGCAAAGTATTGGTAATTAGGAACCAATCACAGAGGATAGAACTATGGGTTTTCAAATTAGCTATTCAGATACCATTTTAACTGTGGAAGAGAGGACTGTATTTTAAAAATCCAGTATGTTATGAATTTGATATTGACTTCATTGAGCATCAAATGTAACTCATATTCTTGCTATTGCCATTGCAAAGATAACTTATAACTTTCCCATACATTTCTTGGGTTTTTTATATTAATCTTATGTATCATGTTGTGTATATTATCTTCTACCTATGTTTTATATTAGATACAACAACTATGGTGCTCCCTTGATATTCTGAATCTACTCAAAAAATGAAGAAAATTCAGGCCATTCTGGCAGTAGCAGATTAAAATATCATTAAGAAGTAAGGAAGGAAATTCGGGGTGAATTACATCTTCAAATTATGCTGCCATTAGGAGGAAGAGATAGGGCAGCTGAAGGCTTTGGATTGTATACTGAAACACGATTAAAAAGATGGCTTGCAATACTTTCACTCAGTATTCTGGCTCAGTTAGAAGCAAAAAAACCTGGAGTAAGAAAAACTGTTAATAGCCTCAGTTAGATATATAGAGAGATATTTAAAAAGCTCCTAACAGCTATGGTATTTCTGATGAACAGTGCAGGTGCCATTTGGATTTTTTTGTGCTCACTGTTGCTAAGTTCTAGTAGAGGGAAATTATAAAAGCTGAACCTTTTAAAAGGCTTTAACCCTTTTACAAAGAGATCTATCAGAGAATTGGCTGACTGTAGAAAAATTAAAAAAGAAATCCTGATCGTAATACTTCTGCTCAGATACAGGTGTCTTTGACTGCAGCCGACATTGGTAATTTGAGGTGAATGACAACATGACTGTATCATGCGTGAGCCAAGGCTGGTTTTCCTGCCTTACAAGAACATTTCACCAGACTTGGAGCAGCACAGACTGAGGGGCTTTAACAAGGATCCCCAGACCTTATCCCTTATTGACACTACTTTGACCTTTTATGCACTTTTGATTGCAGGGCTGTTGTCCTGATAGCATTAGGTGGGTTTTTAAAACATTTATCAGTCTGAGACCCAAATGATTTTACTGATTTGGCCCCTGTGTTTTTTCTGTTTTTCGAATTCAAGGAGGGAAAGATTTTTTCAGGTATAGTATTTCACACCAGCTACAACAACTATTCCTGTAGAAACATTTGGATTGTATTTTAATATCTAAATGAGTTGTTCCACTTTTGCACATATTATCCTACCGAAGGGAAAGGGAAGTAAAACAGGATGTAGAATGAGTGCTCAGATTAGAACTTCGAATAAGTACTTAAGCCAGAGAAAGGAAAAGGGTTTCTGGCTGAGTGAAGGAGGCAATAGTGCCATTAAAAAAGATATTTTAGAAGACTGCTAGAAACTAAGGATGAAGACAATCAAAGGAGCAGAAGATAATTGACTTTTTCAACATTAACAAAGGAAGCATTACATTTTCCTTGGGACCTGCTTTAGATTGTTTTTTTTTCTCTACTTGTGATTTCAGGTTAATTTTCACGGGCCTGCGATTAGCTAACTTTTAGAGATAGAAACTGAAGACACTTTTCATATGCTTTGCATTTGAGTTACCAGAAGGCTAACACTTGCTACATCAAAATGTTTTTTATTTAGGCGTAAATGTTGGTCACTACAGCAGTTGGTGGGTTTTTTTGGAGATGAAAGAGGACCAAACACAGGGCAGCGCCTATTCTGAGGTACCCTCCAGTATAGCATTTCCTAATTAAACCTCTACACCTATAAGAACTGCTCTCCCAATTTGCCTTCCCACACTGGGTGCCCTGTTTAGAAAGTGCTAATTATAAACATTGTTGTGACTGCCCCCAGCTGGAAAACAGAGCAGTTTGTGTATGAATAAGGGAGATTATCTCCCATCTGCTCCAGACCATTATTCAGGGATATGTCATTTTGTATGCTGATGCAGCCATTACTAGTGCTTTAGTCAAATGGCCTTTTTTTTTAGGATTGAGGGGGGGTTTTTTATAGCGTTTATTTATCTACCAAGTTGCAGAATTAGACTCCTCACCCCTACCTCCTCAAAATGCAAACGATTTGGTTTCAAAATCTGGGCTATGCAGTTAAACTGAGTCAAGGCCAATCTGAGGGGAGATGCTCGTTTTTATGAGAGGCTCCTGTTTCTGCTGATCTGCTTCTCTTGAAGCTGAGGTTTTAAAAGAGCCAAATATTGTGTATAGGAAATGGCAAGACAGGTTTGTTCTGTTCTGTGGAAAAATAGGAATGGTAAAGCAGAGAAGGAGTGTAAACTGATCATAGCAATTCAACTCCAGCAAGATAAATAAAGCTTATGCAAGCTTTCCCTCGTTTTACAGAGGAGGCATTTGCAACTGCTTGTCCTGTTTGACACAAAATGCCACCTTCATAAACAGTAAAGGAAAATTCCTCTAATATTATCAAAGCCACGCTGCTCAGCTCTAGCTGGGCACTCATTCTCCCCTTCTTCAAAATCAAAAAGCACAGCTGTTGTGCTTCCGTCTCTTGGCTGTGTTACAGGGCTGAAACCTGCAAAGCATGATACCAAGTGACAAGATAGACCATCCAGGTTCTCCTATATCCTTGCAGGATGAGACAGGCTTATAGCCACTGACTCAGCTGCCATAGGCTGTAATGATAGGTACTGCTCCACACTCACGCTAGAGCACTTGGAGTTAAAGTGTTTCTCAACATCTTCCTAGTCAGCATTCAGCTGATGGATAGGAACTACTTTTCTCCCTTTTTCCTGAAAACTAGGATTATTTTTTGTTTTTCCTTTCCCCAGAACATCCATTTCAGAATCTATTAACCCCCAGTGTGCACTCAGAGAACCGACAGTTTTTACAGCAACCATGCTGTAGCACAATCCATGCACCCAGTGAAATGATCCAGGGTGGGAGTTTTACTTTACTGGAAACACTTGCAGGCACCATCTCTGCTTTTTCACTGATGTGGTTTATTTGCTGAGTTTTTCGAAACACCTCACAGATAAGGTTTTAAAGGCTTAAATCAGTACAGTAGGCTTCATGAGAAGCTAACAAAAATTTCTCCAGCTATCAAAAAGTTGGTTTTGTGAGTAATAAGAAGGGGAGAAAAAGCAAATAGCCTCTTGGTAGAAATTGCAGAGCTCTGGACTGATTGAGGAGGTGCACAGGCCTCACGTGGCTACCAGACCTGGATCCCACCTTGTTACCACTCTAGAATAACCCTGTCCCACCCAGAGCCCCATTTTATCATACAGGTTAAGCCAGCTAACAATCCTGGCACAGTTACACAATGAAGAAAAATATATTTGAAGGACTCATGCAATATTTAAAAAAAACAAACCAAAACAAACAGTTATCAGAAGGGTTTTCAAAAGAAAAGAGGAGGAATGCATTGTTAGAAACACAAGCTTATCAGCACATACAATGCATTATATTTCATTGAACTTGGGAGAGTTTCTACGGCTAATGTTATGTAAATGCATTGTTCAATCTAAGGTAAGGATTGTGCTCAGTGGGTTTAAAATGACAGTATATAGCTCCACATCTCACATGGAAAAGAGGAAAATATATGCTGAGAGCCTGTTGGTGCTCTGTGTGTTTCAGAACAGAAGCACAGGGAAAGCAGATGCCTTAACAAGCAATAGGGAGGGAGGGGGTGGGTACCTCAGCATATCTGGTAGATTTTCTATATACACTGTCCTTTTAACTATAGAGGAGATTGATACTGAGCATGTGCGATGGAGAGGAAGCTGGCAATGTAGGTGTGAAAGATGAGTGAAGAAAAGGAATGTGTGGGTGTGGCATCTCAATCAAGATTAAAAACAAAACTGATAAAGCAGCATATGGACTGGATAACAAATCAAAAAGCATGTTTATCCACTGAAGGAACTGGTTAATGGAGACTGCCAGCACGTTGCCATGGAAACACTGACTGTTGGCGCTGCACCATCTCATACCTTATCCAATACATTCCTGGTTGTTGGTAGTAGTCCAAAGACCCTGATCTCTTGATGGTAAACCCGTGGTCCAGCTGAGCAGAGAGAAACGGGGCAACTCAGTGGATCGACATTAGGCTAAAGAATGCAGACTCCAGAGCAAGCTGTTCCTTATTTAGTGCATATTTACTGTTTTCACTTTCAGAAGGCACTTATCTAACATCCTACATCTATGTACCAGAGACGAAAAGGGAAGAAAATAAGCGAAGCAATAAAGGATAAAGATACTAACTCTAGATTCAGCCTTGCTAAATTAAAGCCAATTTATTCAAACAAAAATGGAGTTTGTTAAATAGGTTATTTAATGCATAATGCATTCATTTAAAAGTTGGACAAATATCTTATTACCTCCAAAGACAGAAGTGCCCTTTTCAGTTGCACATACCAGTAATGAAAAATTATCTTTTGCAATTAAAGTGAGAGGTTTCATAATAAAAAAAAAGGAAAAAAAAAAAAAAAAAGCAGTGCAACCGTCACAACGAGCAGGCTAGACAGACTACACAAGGCTTAAATTAGACTGCTTCATAATCATGGAATTTATAAAGATGAAAAGAATCAGGTTTTGATACCCCATCAATCATGGTAATTCACTTCTAAAAAGGTGTTAACCTTGGAGAGTAGGACTAAGTCAGAGCCATGAATAACATTGTTTATCATTTCAGCTTACACCTCATGCTCAAAAAGATAACAGCACAAAACTATCTGGTTTAAAATTGCACCAATTAAAGTCAAAATGGAAATGAATTTAACATTGTGTCCAGGAAAGTGTGCTTGTGATATTACTTAAGGAATACAGATAGTTTAAGTTTGGTTTATCATTAGCAGAATCCTGTGCATAGGAACAAAGAAAATGTAATGTTTTCTCTAACCCTTCTGTGCTGCACTAACAGACGGTGGAGGCATCATTTAGCTGAGTTAGAATTTTAGGGGGAAATATCTTGAGGGAGATGCTCTGCCTGCTTCAAAATTGTTAGTTGTGATGATTTTCATATTTTACCCTATGAAGAGAACAGGTCATTTTGTGCTTCAGTAAGAGCATGGCATATATTTCCAATACTGATGACAGTTTCTAATTCTAGATTCCGAAAAGCAGCTCAACAGTTACCAACCACTTCAAGGGTAGCTAGGAGCTAACTGCACATTTACATTTTTCTTGATGACTTCCCTGCAAGTGTAGAATTTAATAATTTATTCCATTTGCTTAAAACATTGTTGCTTTCATCTTATTTAGACTTATTTAAAGGATGTTTCCTCATATAAAACCAGGAGAACCGTTTATCTAGAGCAAATCGTCTGTTGCCTTAACTACAGCGGGCTGCTATTGCCATCTACTGGCTTCCCTGTATGCTACAAAGAAAACAAGACAAAAGGAATGTTTGCTTAAAAAGCAGATAAAAAATATTGCCCCAAACTCCAATGGCTAAGAGTAATCTAGAGGAAATAAGGAGAGTTGTTTCCTAACACTAGTCGAGACAATTTCGTTGGTTTGAAAACCCTGCCCTGAGAAACCCGACTGTGGAAAACAATCCCAGGACAACACAGACATTAGATGGGAAACAATAGCCAAGGCAAGGACAGGTTCGTCTTCATGTGAAGCAAAACTCACAGACTAAACTCGGCTTCTCTTCCACACCACCCAAGAAAATCCCCCGCTAAAAATGCCACTTGCATTTGTAATTTCATTTGAAAAAAGGCAAAATGCAGGGCAATGACCCATTTGTTGCAGTAGCCCCATGCCGATGTTCTGAGCCCTCAGCAAGGACCGTGTGAGAGGCAGAGTGCTACAACTTTTTGAGCAGCTTTGCTCTTTTGCTGACCTACTCGATTCCTCTTGCTCTTCAGCTAGTGGTTACTCCCACTGCCAAGACAGAGAGCTCATACATCCTTAACAAAAGATGAGCGTTAGTCTTTCCCTCTGTCTTCATAATGGCAAAAATACAAGCACAAAAGTGTCAACATACAGGCATAGCTTTAGCACTCCAGACAAGAACATATATTAAATGGTGCTCCATTCAGACAAGAAATGACAGTATATTTCTGGATTGCAGAAGAATGGTTCAAAAATTATTTTGGCTCTTGGTCACTCAAGCCACTGTCACTAAAGCCTAGAGGGTACATCACAGGCTATTGTTTTGTGGCCAAAGGAAAACAAAAAAATGGGATAACATCTTTGAAGAACTAAAAGAAAAATATCTATCCAAAAGTTCAGAAAGACTTTAAAATACGGTTTTACATTTTTACTTCAGTGTCTTCTATAAACACCATCAGAAATACAGAATGCTGTTCTTACTGGAAAGCTATTTGAGAAACCTGATCCTGCAAGTATGTAGGTACATGCTTAACTGTAATGTGGCCATTTTGAGAGACTGGAGGGTCACTAGCTCAGGCTCTGTCTCTTAACAGAGACTGGGAGTCAATGGCTATGGCAAGAGTTTAAGAATAGGGCAAGTAAAGTGATCTTTCTTCTACACACTCTCCCATCAGCAAGCAGTGTTTTTTAGGGACTTGTTAATTCTCTTGCTGTTTGAAAAGCTACCCTCCAATTAAAATTTTGCTGCCCAAGCAATGTTGCTTTAAGGGAAATTTTCCCCAGCTGACAGTTATTCTGGCAGAACTTTTAAAGATGTATTAATGTATCAACAGAAAATTCTCTTTGCCCATGTAGTTAATTTTGTTTGAGGAATCATTTTCTGCTACATCAGCTCAGGAACTACTTCGCTAGTCAGGCACATGTTCATTACAATAGTTTGTCCCATCAAACAAATCTTTTCTAATGTGGACAAGCTTGAAGTCTGGACACATGTACAAGAACACATAGGCTATCTCTGTCCTGAATGGTCAGAGACAACTGTTGCTAAAGATTATTACCATATCAACAAAGGAGTCAATATATGTATTTGGACATTGCTGAGGAAAGCAGAAGCCACAGTAGATGTAGCAAAATTACATGTCTTCAAACTTCCTCCCAGTCAAGCATCTTTAGGTATTTAGTTTTAATTTTATAGTTTTAATTGGTGCATATGATCAATATTGCTTGAAATCTGAGGTGTGTTACTTCTTACCACCAAGGAAAGCAGGCATATAATGCGACACCAATGTGAGGAGAAATTAAGAGCTAAATACCACCGATTGACTATCTCTGGGCATAAACAGAGTTACAAAACTCAAAATAATGCTAATATTTACCTTTTATACTATAAGTAAGCTATATAAATACATACACATCTTAACACATTTTCACAAACACACACAGAGCCACAGATGTGTTTTATATAACAAATAGAAGGCATCTCTATATGTTATATACACAAGCACCCTCTCAAAAATTTACAGTAAACATACAAGCAGGCACAATTAAACAGTATTTTTGTCTTCAGTGCTGAACAATATGTTACAGCACCTGTACATACTTTGAAACTTCTAACTGCAGAGAAGGTTTTATTAATAAGATTTACTTCTATGGTATCTAAAATTGTACAATTAAAGGAAAATTCCCAAATACAAAACCCTGAATAAATTCATGGCAAATGCATATTCTATGCTTTCGAATGCAGAAGCAGAAACTAAAGGCTTTGTTGTTTTGCTTTTTGACTTTATTTTACTTTTAAATTAGTTTTGTATAAAAAGAGGCAAATTATTCTTAAAATTAAAATTATCTACTGTTCTGGAACATTACCAAAACACTAAAGAGATCTGTATTTTGCTAATTGACACAAATTCTGAATTTTTAATAAATTCATTTCTATTTTACAGGCCAAGTCACAGGATTAATTATGCCAGAATATGATGTTCACCTATAGAAATGATCACTAAAAAGAATCTGTTAAATTTCCAAACACTAAAAAATAAAAAAAAAGCCATTAAGAATATAATTAGACATACAGTTTTTTTTACTAAAGTGTAAAGTTTTGCAGTGGAAAGACTCACTACAGTGCCCTTTTCATTATGCAAGTGTAAAACTGCTGTAAACAATTCCTTGGCAGAGCAACTGGGGCAAAGAACACAAGAGGAGGGTGTGGAAATTAAAACAAAGGAGGCGAGGGATGGATGAGAACAGAGGCATCATTTCTCGCTTTTAAGCTTTGAAGTCATTAGCATGGAGGATCTGAGCAGTAATTCTCATGGACAAGCGTGCTGGCAGTCCATTCAAAAGGAACACCATTTCACCTAGTCTATATAGAACATACCTGCATTTCAGATGAGCAATGGATATGTGATGTTTTAGTTGTGGGACAGTTGCTGCAGTATTATTGCTTTAAAATGAAAATAAATAAATGTTGACTATGTTAGCTGATGACTGAGAAAATCTAGGAAAAGCATGAGGAACAAGTTGCTTCCATGTTGAGGACGATCAGGGTTGCAAAGAGTAAAGAAAAAACATGAGAGAGACACAGCTTGAAATCTTAAGTACTTATACCAAGTCACTTTGAGAAGGTATCTGTTTTGCTGCACAAACAGTTTCACACCTGTGAGCCAGATTGTATGTGCTGAGCTGGGTTTACTTGATGCTGATTTAACTCACCACTGAAGGGGCTGAGCTGAGAAACATGAAAGTGGAAACGGTACAAGAAAGTGTACATGTGCAGTCACACCACCTGCAATTTATGGAAGCTGGGAACAAACACTGAGTAATCTGATATGGGAATGGTTATGCTTAACATGTCACTTATTTTTAGTGACTATTTTGAGCATTAACATGAGGAATAAAGCTTACAAACACAGGCAGATGTATCCAAAATGTGAAAGATGTGCATGTTACTATTTGACTACATTAGTATGAGTAATACACTGAAAATATTCTGTGTGCATGTATAGCTAATGAAAATGTTTATATTTGGGGAAAAATATACAAATACATGCAATGTGTGCCACACTGATGCCACTGAAACCTCAGAAAAGCTTGGTCAAAAGTTTGGTCGAGCTTTGTTTCAGCAGCTCTGGCATTGATTGTAATCTGAGATGCCTAAACTGGAATTGCAACATGACAGAAGGCAGCAAGGAGATTCATTAAGTTTTTATCCAGTTAAGGCCTTCAGCCTAACGGGAAGCAGCTTGCATGTGGTAATACAATAAAATGCTGCTGCTCAGCTAAATCTGAAGTGGCTAGACTCCCATCAACTATGACGGGGGCAGGTGGGCATCATAGCTCTCTCAGATGTCTTCAGAGAAGAAAAGCTTAGGCTGCCATACACATCTTCTCTTTAAAAGTCATTTCTATTTTAAAGTGATCTTGTCCTGCTAAAATCTCTGTGAGGCCCTAATCCATGGGATGATTCTGCTGTCAAGGAAAAGGTCACGATCCCATAGTTCAAAGTGTTGAATTTATATTGGAGTTTATTTTCTGGCAAAATATGGAAGTGTGTGCGCAGTTGTATCTCCTCGGGCTGTTAAAAAACAATGTGACTCACAAGGAGAATCAATGGAGAAATCGTGCAGAATACCATATATTTATATTATGGTATTATATATACTATACAATTAATATACCACATAATTAATATAATTACATTTATATTTATTAAATGGTAAGTTATCCAAAGACAATTTAGAACCCTCTCTGGTTTCTTTTGGTGGTGACATAAGTACACACAGTCTTGTAAGCATGTAAACTTCAGTGTTTTAGCATTGTATTTCAGATGCTTACTGCTATGACAGAAACTCCTGCTGCTGTGCTGTTCGGTTTAGGACCTGTATTGAAATGCTTCTTTATCTTCCCAGCTACTGAGAGCTGATGTTCATTCTCTGGAAGGCCATCGTCCTGTAGACAAAGAAAGCAAAATAAAACTTTAGAGAAAAAAGGCATAATAATTGTGAGCTGATTCTAATAGCCCTTGTCAATACATTAAAGTTAACAAGAAGACTGTAATGACAGATGCATCCACCATTTTCTGCACTTATATATGTCTAAGGTATTTTTAAGATGAACATCATATCATGTAGATACGGTGCTCAAGGATGTGGTTTAGGAGTGGCCTTGGTAGAGTTAAGTTAATGGTTTGACTTCATGATTTTGAAGTTCTTTCTCAACGTAAATTAGTAATGCTAATAAGCTATGATTCTATGGCATGAACTAGCCTTTCTCTTCGTTACCCAATATCTTACGCTTATACTTTAGGTGATGTTAATTAACAATAATTACTAACTATTTATTATTCTTTCAACCATGTCTTAAGTACTGCTGCCCAGTTATTTTTAGATCTATAAGTATTTCAAAGCTTGATAGGCTCAGACCTCTTTATGAGTCTGCTTACTCATCACATAAACTTCAAAATTACTTCAAAAGTAGAAAGCATCCAAGAGATTACAGAAACCAGAGTCCTTGTTTTCATAGGGCGCTTGAAAGGGTCATAAAGCCATGAGAGACATCATGTATCTCATCAGAAAGGTTAGAAAATCAGAGACTGATGGTTTGAATGTTCCAGCCACAGCTCAGTGAGTCCCATGTCAAGGAAACTCAGGCAAAGTGGCAGCTGAGACATGCCCAGGCTGAAATCCTTGGAACAGGTGAGCGCAGGACCTCACCAATGCAAGGACATACCATTGTATACATCTGCAGGACAGGTCTGGGGCCATCTCACAGCTTGCTGTGGCATTTCCCACAGACTGTAACAAAACTGTAATAAAGCCACCTCTGCAAATGAAATCTCTTGACAGCCTAGTAGCAAGTGACTGAAATTCCTTCCCCCAGTCCCAAGTCACTTAAGTCAGGGATGCTCTGGGGAAAAGGACAAACAATGATACAGACTGCTTGGGAAGGCAGAGAAAGGCTGGGGCCAGCTGTGGGTGTCCTCTTCTTCCTTGCCAAATGACCCATGTTCTCAGCTTGAGCTAATCCAGGGTAAAAGTAGGCACATAACTGCATGGCCAAGCAGAGGCAGGCACATGTTCTGCTGTCAGCACACCAAGTGAGTCTCCTGTTCTCAAGCATCAGTCTATAAGCCATGCACAGCTGGGCTGTGAAGTGCCTCTTCGTTTTGGAGGCATCTGGCTTTGCAGAACAAGCCTGCCTGTCTGCTCTAGGCATGCAGGCACCCTCGATGCTCAAACAAAATCCGAGTAGAAAGAAGGAAATTTGCAGTTTTGTGCAGGTCAGCTAGCTGAATTCAAGCCCAAGGGAAGAAAGGAGGTTTTTCAGAAATTTCAGATAAGATTCTTATGCCTGAAAAAAGTTCAAAAAGCCACCACTGGGTGAGACTTCCCTACTATCAGAATATGCAGGACTTCTACCATGCTGCGGAACAAGCTACACAATGCAGACCAGACAGACTATGCAGGATATCAGGTGAGAAGCCATCCACAATCATCACCCACACTGGTATTGCATGGTGTGTGCAGCTCTCAACAGTTGAAAAGTTCTTACGTTCCACTTAAGCAAAACCCTAGCAGAATACAGGCAAATTATACAAGATCAGGATACAGAGAGGTGACAGACCATGTTTTTTCTTCTGTCTTTGCAACAATTCTGAGTGCACTTAAAATCTTATAGAGTCACTGCAGTAAATCATGAGCTCAGTGAGCATAAGGGAATTTTAGGGAGGTTGGTTAGAGCTTGTTATTTATTTAGCTTGAGGGATTTATGTTTAGAGATCCTTCACTCACTCCTTAGCAAAATGTCTCAGCTGGCAAAATATGGTCAAGTGCACACAGCTGTAGAACACAAAACAAACAATACAACCCAGTAGCTGATTAGCACTGGGGAGTCTTGGCTCAGTGGTATATGACCCCTAAAAATAATCCGCTTTCCGCTGACCTCTCCTTTCCCAGAAGAATGCTAGTATGTAAAATGAACTCTTCTTCACTAGAGAGGGGGAAAAACATCACTCTGTTGGCTTTCCTGATGTGAAAGCCTGCCAAACCTTCATGTCATTGTCTCAAAAGACTAAACTATGAAGAAGATGAAGACAATAGTTATCAAGACTATGGCTGCATTTTATTTGTGAAGCACCACACCCACAGTTCCAGTGGCAACATGCCAAAAATATGTAGTGTTGGCTCCAACGTTTAGATGAAATATCTTCCAGAATTTAGGATATATGGGAATTTCCTTACTGTAAATGTTCTTATTACTATTGGTGACACCTTATGTTTGGTAGTTATACATATTTCAACATTTCAACATGCTTTATAAACAAGCTAATGTGTATTACTGGATCCTTCAGCTAGCAATAAAACACACACTGAGATTGAGAGACGACAGCTGTTGAACTACATACAAAACAAGTGGCTCTGAAGTTTAAAAAGGGAAGAATTGAAAAAAAAAGCCCATAAGATTCAGCAGAATCTGCAGGGTAAGTTGTAGAACTGGAGAACAGGCTAAACATTGCTGACAGGAATTTTGTTGGGTTGTTGCACTGGAAAGGGTATCAGCCCCTGAAGAGGTTAACTGTTCCTTTCACCCATTTTAACTTCTTGATGCAAGAACTACTTCTTACAGTGGGTGATGATCACAGAATTTCATCTCAGCTGTAGCAGCAAGAATAAGATCTTTTAATGATGACTTGTGGTTTCTGGTATTCATCTCATAACACTTAAAGGACTGTGAGCTTCAGAAAATGTTGACTGCGGATGCTCTGGAAGAAATAGTCTCCTGAGAACATTTCAGAAGCTGAACAGTCAAACCCCCCGAGTGTTTAAAAACTGGTCCGATATTCAAGGTTTCACCTGGACAATGTTAACTGCTTGGAATCTTAAGACACCTTTATTTTTAATCAGCCTCTGTAAAATACCTGTCATGGTCTCTTTGTAAGAAAGACAATTATTTTTCTTTAAAGTGAGTCTAGGCGCAATTTCAGTTATCAATAAACACTCGCATTGCTCTCTATGGCAGGAGACACTGCCATGCAAATAAAGAACTGTTAAAAATTCAGAATTCCCAGACTCCTACTGCCCTGAAGCACAAGAACTTTACTTTCCAGGTCTAAAAGCATCAGATGAATATGTCGTTACATAAATAACAGCAGGAAATAGGAGCAAATAGAAGTGCTGCAAAAAGCTTTTGGATTGTTTTCTTTCAGCATTTAAAAGAAATTTCTCTTTGGGCAGTGACCTAGGGCATAACCAAAAGTAGTGCAGCTGCCAAATAAGAAGTGTTTTCAAATTAACTTAATTTAAAATGCTCAGCTTATTACTATTTTCTGCTTGGTTATTTATTTCTTTTACACACTAAGTTCCAAGGCAGGCACTGTTAAGGAAATACATAAAGGCTCAGTTTCCTTAATTCTTTTTATGCTGCTGTGTGCCATCTTTCTCTTTCAGCAACAACATACTATGTTTTATTTTGATTATTTTAACAAAGGAGGATTTACAGAATGCAATCCATCCCTTTCAGCATTCACTGTTCAGTGCTGTATTAGGGAACATTTACCCCTTATATAACAAAAAAGACAGTAGGTTTGTACCTTGGATGGTATAACTCAGCTAACTAATTTTATCAATATTTTAAAAGAGAGACCTTGAGCTTCCAGCCTACAGTTCTTTGGGTTTGCCAGCTTACAGTTCTTTGGGTTTGCAAAGCGTTTGAGCAGGTAAAGGAAAGAGCTGGCATCCCTGTAGGGGAAGTATAAACTGATGGATTTATTTCAAGGTCTAAGTGTACTGCATAGGACAGACAAATGCAAATAAACTAAATGGAGGGGGCAAGGAACTGCTGCTGAATTGCATTTAGAATTCAAGGTCTCCATCTGTGGCAGTGGCACACAGCCAATATCTTTTCAGGTTCTGGGTTTTTTTTAATTGAAAACAGCTGGGATATTATTGACATAGGAACTGCTTTACTGGTCTGACTCTGACCATAACAAGTTTTGCACTTTCCAAGAGGATTTTAGCCATTTTTACAGCAAAAACTGAAACTGAAATAGGGGTTGGCTCCTGAGACTGCTGAAGCACATTCCAGGAATCTCAGCAATTTACCAAGTAATCACACAGTAAGCAGCTATAAAGTACCATGATTATTTACAATCTACAAAGTGGTTTTATATAGTGTAAGTAGTAACACCACTTCTCTCAAAGGTTTGATCAAAGAGAGAAAATGTCTCTTAAAACTGTCGAAGAAAACACATGCTGCTTTTCAAGCCAGCTGTCCTAACCAGCATTTTAGCTGCAAGTTTACCATTCCTGAATAGGTTCAAAACTGGAGTAAAAAGGGGAAAAGTAAATTACAGCATTTGATGCCATGGAAAAGGATTACAACATATTACGTGGGGAAAACACAAAACTCCATGTGACATTTATTCTCAGAAAGACATTTTTACATGTTGCAGATAATTGCTCAGGTAATTACAATGTGCAGATCACAGAGCCATCCATAAACAAAGATGAGTGTGTATTAATTCCCTGTCCTGAACCTGGGAAAATGAGGTACAGGGAGGTTATGTGACAGACTTGTAGCTGGTCAAGCAGGTGATGGCATGGGTATGTAAGGGTGGATCTGACAGAAGTGCATTGTTCTGCCTCTGTATGCTTCCCAGACCCACTTCAGGCAAGTGTCCTTTTTCATAAAAGCATTTAAGCATCTGCTTCAACACAGCTATGTTCTTATTTCTCCTGAAGCCAACTAGGAGTTTTGTGCCATCTAGTTAATTTTCTGCCTAATATTAAGCACTTCCAAGTGTGATGCCTTGAAATAAGAGCAACATTTGGAATGTGCTTGAGCACCTTCCTAAACTGGTCCCATGCTGGCCTTTCCACTTCCAGAAAAAAATATCTGGAAGACACATAAGAGAATTTAAAAGTGGGTTTGATCTGTGCTTTGAACTGTTGTTAGCATATTGCTGAGATGAAATACTGATTCATCTTGGTTACTAAAAGCAGCAATTGGACAGAAAAGAAGAAATTACAGAACCACCATGGAATATTTGTTTCACTCATTTACAGACAAAACTGTTACAGGTTTTGATGGTGAAGAAGTTTAATCAGCATATAATTGTGAGAAGTACAGCAAAGCTAGACCAAGGGTAAATTTAACATCGTGCCTTATTCAAACAGTGCATCATAGTGACTGTTTATGAATCACTTAGCAAAGACATGTAGATCTTGAACATTCTGGTATACCTTCCAGCTTCTATTGGCCAAGTACTTAAGAACTTTTTGAAACAAGAATTGTATCCAGACCACAATATTTAATAAGCCACAAAGGGCTCATCCTCCAAAATGCATTGAACTCTTTTGAATTAATTTATACTTGGCTTGCCACATCCTTCAGCAACAGGCTCCACATTTAAACTTATTCCACAGAAACCCAGGAATTTGCCAGGGTGCTTCAATAGACAGGGCTCAATTTCCTTTAGAGGAGTTCTGAAGTGTTAAAAGACTCTAGATGTTGGTCCCTTTCCCCATTCCTCCCCATCAGCAGGCACTAGTGGGGGCAGTGAGCAGACCTTCATGTCACCTCCATATCAATAGTATCCCATTACTGCCAAAGAGCAGCACCTCTTCTTCTTAGTATCTTGCCAAAATAGTTCCCTAAAATACATAGTGGTGTAACTGAAACTAAAAAAAAACCAAACAACAACAAAATGCCCACATGGAACATTAACAGTTTCAGACAGACTGAAATAAGTAATCATCAAACTGACTGACACTGGAGGCGAACTAGCCTCTCTGCAGCTTCTGATCAGCCACTTGCATCTATTTCTCAGCAGCACTCAGAAACTCCTACCCATCCTCCTCCCATGGTGAGAAAGAGTCAGTCACCAAAAGTCATTATAAACTGTGACACAACACTAGGTCCAAAAGCAGTGCCTGGCATCCAGGAAAATTAGTATTTCAACTTCTGGAATTCAGCTTGAAAATGAAAAGATTTTCATCATTGTTCTGCATCCTTGCAGGATCCTCCGTACACTGCAGAAGAGCTGTGTATGATAATAGCATTTACAGTAAAAATGAAATAAAACCAATCGTTGGGCAATAAGAGGTCACCCAAGATGTAAGCATATACCTGGGAAACACTTAACTCGTCAACTGTGTTCTGAACAACATGCTTTAATTAAAACAAATATATATTTAAGGCTACTGTATAGTTGAATATATAGTTGAAAGAACTTTCCATACAGCAGCTGGGTAATCAGTATTCCAGGTAGAATCAAAAAAAATCAAAACATTATCTCTTCCTCGTTTAATTTTTTTCTC
Source organism: Upupa epops (assembly GCA_013397515.1). Classification (NCBI taxonomy): domain Eukaryota; kingdom Metazoa; phylum Chordata; class Aves; order Bucerotiformes; family Upupidae; genus Upupa; species Upupa epops. Next base: position 42,682 of record VZRI01001583.1, read on the forward strand.
TGCTCATCCCAATTTTATCACTTTTCTCAACCTTCCATTGCAAATTTTAATCTGGATTTTCTCCAATTTTTCTTTCTTGCCATCCAAATATTTTAAGACATATTAAATTATCTGAAATAATTAATAAATAGTAGGTGGTGTCCTTATTTCAACAGTGATTAAAGGGAAATCTCTTTATTGCCTCCCAGATTTACCCGTTTGCTGCCTCGCTGATTACAGCTTTTATGGCAAATGTCCAGTTACTTAGAGACAAGCCAGGGAACATACATAGTTATTTTATGGTAACTTGGAATAAATGGATATGGCCACACATAAATATATTCATATTTCAATGTCAGAAACTAAATATGATTCTAAAGTTTCTCCTGATGATCAAGCAGGCTTAACACTATGAACTATATTTCAATAGCTCTTTATCATGACAGATTCAAGAGTCCATCTGATTTTTAGGAGAGAAAAATGTGTTGCTGAATGCACAAGCTGATTGTTAGTATTGCAAATTTGTCAAGTGGGGTTTAAATTTGTTGAAAACCTGGCTCAAAATATTTCAGAGATAATGTAGCTGAGCATGCGTAAAATAATGAATACTCCAAGGTACATGTGATACACTAAACCACCCTGTAGCCCAGTTTATTTCCAGTTAAAACTGTGGCATTTTTAGAATATGCTGGTTGCAAAAGGGCACAGGAAAGACTTGACAGAAAAGAGCTTGAAGGTGCCAAATCACAAGCAGCATCATAAGCCTGAAAATACTTACATTAACCCATGGATGTTCAAGAACTTGCAATGCTGAGAATCGCAGATCAACATCTACCTGAAGCATCAGTGTGATAAGTTCCTGAGAAATGGAATACTGTGTCAAAATTAAAGAACATTTTTAAAAAACAAATCAACTTTCAACTCACAGAAGTGCTTTTCAACCGATTATGTAAGAGTGCTCAAAACCAAAGTGAACTATCAACTACAAAAGTTTATTAAGATTATTAAAAATAGAAGAACTATGAACTGCTGAGCTTCAAGCTGAGCTGTTAAATCAATATCTAAGAGTACTTTGGAAAGCTACAACAGAGCTCTGAGTTACAGTTCTGTAGTCATTGTTTAAGGGAAAAGCACTTAATACATAATGCACGAAACAGATGGTCACATGAAATCAGGTTAGCTTCCCATTAAAAAAAATGCCTATTCCTCTGTAGGAAAAAAGCCAGCAAATTCAGAATTTTACTGAAAGTTCTTATATAAATGGCATAGAAGATATTACCCCCCACACACACTTAAAACATTGTTTTTAATTCCCAGGTTTCCTCTACAATTGCCTAGTTTTCAACTAGCATAAAAATAAACATGTATCCAATTCCAACTGAAAGTGGAGCACAGAGAAAAGAAGATAACAAGACAGCAGCATAAAAAGGGGTATAATCAAAGATCCAAGTTAATACAGTTTAGAGACAATGGGAAGTTAAATGATTAGTCTGATGCCTCAAAACAGAAAATTTAGACAGAACTATTTGGAAGGAGTTTTACAAGACAACAACATTGGCAAAGAGTTTGCAGAGTTCTCACTCATGTCACCACAAAACAAAGCCTTAATACAACACAATTACATGGTTTAGAGGACTTCTTCCAAACATATTACTGTATCTCATTTATAAACCTCATCAGCTAACAGGCTAAAACTGTAGTCTCCACATATCTGTAAGAGTAGGATACAACTCTCCAACGGATGGAGACTCGGAATGTAGACTGCTGCTTTCATTACCTGCATCCACCTACAAATTTCATATAAATTTTGTGATTAATTAAACACGATCATGCCAAAATAAATAAAAATCTAGATTTGCATGGATTTGCCTTACAGACTGTGGAAGTAAATTGCCAGAAACTAAGGACCTAACTACAGGATGACCATGTTAATAGTTTTGGCTTTTTTTTTCATTGTATACACATACATGTATTCTCTCCCTCTTCATATCAGTTTATACACATGACTATAGCAAATGCCAGATCCCTAGAAATTCTGTGAATTGAACTCTTCTCCTGTGCATTAATGAGAGTTAAAAAAACTTGATCTGCCCTCAAGTATCATGAACTCTGCCAGGATCTGTATGTGAAAAAAAAGTATATGCCTTAGGACACTCCAAGCTCTACCTCCTTTGTGTCATCTGCCAAGAGACTAGAGCCCATGAACCGGTGCCTGAACAAGACCATACTTGACAACACACTGATAACAATGAAGGAATTACAAGCAATGCTGGTTCTTTGACAGCAACAGAAAGCAACAACAAATTTATCATCTAATGGGATTAATACAAGGCAAAGAACAGCATTATGTAATATTCAAAGGCTGTCAGTTGGTACCTGGTCACTATCATAAGTGCATATAAGCACATATCAAGCACAGTCCCAGGGAGCTTTCATAGAATCATACAATCATAGAATCATTAGGGACCGGAAGGGACCTTGAAAGATCATCTAGTCCTGCTGCCACAGCAGGATCACCTAGACCAAGCTGCACAGGAAGACATCCAGGCGGGTCTTGAACGTCTCCAGAGAAGAAGACTCCACAACCCCCCTGGGCAGCCTGTTCCAGTGCTCCGGTACCCCCACTGTGAAGAAATTCCTTCTGATCTTTATATGGAACCTCCTATGTTCCAGCTTGCACCCACTGCTCCTTGTCCTATCACTAGATGACCTTGAGAAGAGCCTGGCTCCATCCTCCAGACACCCACCCCTCACATATTTATAGATATTAATGAGGTTCTTAAACTTTCAAGCTAGAAGTATAGGTCAAGCAAAGTTAATTAAATTGTTTCCTGATCAGTAAGAATCAAGAAAAAGCTGGTGTCTGTTGTATGAGGCAACATATGGAGATGGGGCCCAACCACCTGGAAGTCTACCAGACAGACAGTGATCAAGCGCCACCATACTTGGTGATGCAGAGGAATTTATAGGTGTACCAGGAGGAGTATGAGACACGTCAAATGCAGTACTGTGAAAGAATAACACACATTAGATACCAGCACTAGGAATGATATTGAACAAGAAACAAACATCACCTATAAAACCTACCTTTGCGGAGTCAGAAATATTGTCCCAGTATGGAGACGGAAAATCTACCTGTCCCATCAAAATCTGATCAAAGAGCACTTCTTGGTCATCTCCACTTCTATAAAGTAAAAAAAGAAAACAAACACCCAAACACAAACAACGGCAAAACCCATAAAGAAATTATTTCCAAAATTGATTTCTATAGGCTTCCCAAAATTCCTTTTAACTGGCAGTCCCTCAATGTGCTCTTGGAAGATGTTGATTCCCTCCAAACATGCAACTAAGGATGGGGATAATGAATTTTTAAAACAAAGAGCATTTGGAATATTCTTCCTGAGGTAATTTGCTTGTCTTTAGGATTGTTAACAGCTTTGCAACTGCTTGGAAGGGAAGATCTGACATGTCCTTATGAAGTGGTTTACACTTTATTACCTTTAAAGACCCCAAAATATGTTGTATTTGGTACATGAAAGAAGATGCTTATTTCACTGTGTATTTTAAACATCAGGTAAAGGCACCCAGAACCCATAATGGAGACTTGTTTTGTAATGCAATGGAGTTTAAACTAAAATAAACAAATTCAAGACAGAGATCTTACAGCAAAATCAGAGACATTGATGGAGTTTGTGTAAATTACTATGCAGAGCACAGGAAAAAACAAACCAAGGAGCAAAGAACTTTTCCCACTGAGAATCTCTGTGCATAAAGTTAATGCAGCACAGGGGGCAATTCACAGAACAAGGATGTTTGAATAGATCAGTCCATACCCACGGAATGGAGGAAAACCACAGAGCAGAATGTAAGTAATCACACCCGCTGCCCAGATGTCCACCTTCAAGCCATATCTAGAAGTGTGAGAGACATGGTTAGAGGCATCCAACTCTTATGAACTACAGAACAAGTAAAGAGGACATATTTATCAGAATTATTAATGATTTCTTACATATACCATCATATGAACTTTCTTTATGTTCTATCTACCTATCTTAGTTCTGCTTTCAAATCTTAGTTACATGTACATCTTAAATCTTTATTAGGTCAGAATGTAGAAGACTGCAGAACAGACTGTGTTTTATTCTTGAGTTAGACAGTGATGATTACCAACAAGAAGCCTGCAGAAGTGGCACACCAGGCATTTACTCCGTGGAACAAATCAGAAGAGGACAATGTGTAAAATAAAATTAAATGAACGGTAGTTAGGAGTCTTGGGACAGCCTAAGAATTACTTATTGTATCTGCAAACAGTTAATGGTTAGTAACTTGGCATTCAGCTGAGAAGTCTGAGATCAGTAACTGGCAGAGGAACATGATATAGCTTCAAAGTCCGACCTGCTCTGAGCTGGTTTGGACAAGATGGTCCTTAGGGGTCCCTTCCAACTAGACAAGATTCTGCATAATCCCCAAGCAAAGGCAGTATAAAAACTTTAATTATAGGAACTCCTATCTGGCAGACTGGTGAGAACACGCTCCACTATGTACACATGAATGAGTTGTGACTACAAGTCATTTACCCAGTCTCAGCAATGATTTCTGGTGCTACATATGTTGGGGTCCCACAAACAGTGTATAGAGGTCCATCCACAATTGTTGCTAATCCAAAGTCTCCTAGCTTCAGGGACTTGCTTCCATCTTGGTGTTCATAAACCTAAATGAAGAGGAAACTTCAAAGTTTTAACACAATACCATCAAGGTAACACTATCACATTTACCACCTGCCTGAAATGTTTCTTCTAATTTACAGTCTTGTTTCCCTTCCTTACCTACAACATACTTCACTGCAAGCTTTGAAAATTCACAGACAAAATGGATAGCTTCTCTTGAAAGTCTTGGGAAAGACTAACCACTACTGGTTAATAAAGGACACACTACTTGCTAGAAGCTAAGCAAAGGTATGACCTTCCATCAATGACATTCCTCAGTTAACCCCCCACGGGTAGCCAATTCACAGTGTAAGAGTTTTGAGTTTAATCATTTTGCTTGAACAGAACCTAAAGGTTTGCACAGGAATTTCAAGTTCTTAGACAAAGCAACGAGTGCTCTGATAGCAGCCACAGAAGTCAAAAGATGCAAACCTGGCTGATCTGTAAACACCCAGATACACCCAGATGACTGCTAAACACCAATCAGTGTCTCAGTGGTATATTACCACCATCACCCATAGATTCAGGTTAAGAGTATAAATGAAATCCTGTCTTAAAATACAGTTTTCACAGCAGCAACATGATCTACATGGGACTTCATGGGTACAAAGGGAGATTAAGATATAGTCACAAGAAGAAAAGCTATAAACATCAGTAAAAAAGCACAATTTTAAAAGCTGTCTCAATGAGAAAGAATAATCCCAAACCTGCATACACTGAAAAGTTACCAAAAAATGGTTAAACTAAAAAACACTAACAAGAATTTAAATTAAATACTAGACTGCCAGTCTCTCTTTAATCCAGTTGATGGTTTGGGTTTTTTCTTCCTGTTTTTAAATGGCTTAGGGTTACATTTAATGCTGCTTACCATAACAGCACCTTAAAAAATGGAAGCAATGTAAATGAAGCCTTCTAAACTATGTATGCATCGCTTTATTATTTCGCAACACAAATCAAAGCTCCATGCAGTCTGACCCAACAATAATGATATCTTGACAATAATTATGTGTAAAACTATGCAAAAATAGAAGGTATTGCACTTCACAACAAAATCCAAGGTCATACCCCCCTTGACCAGCTACTACTAGACCAGAAATCACATTTATCTGTGACTGCTTGCAGAGGAAAATGCTAAATTTTCTTAAATTGATTAAACAAGTCACTTGGTGCAAAAATGAACTCTTGAATTCTTGAGATCTTTAAGAGGACCAGCAATTTTGTATGGATTCACATTTCTCTGCTAGTAAGCCAGACAAAAGAGATAATCTTATAGAAAAGCACCAGGAAAAAAAAAGCAATTATGGTTTTATTAAAACCACAGATTGTTAAATACATCTGGTTCCTGAAACTAAAGAAAGTGCTCTCTGAAATGGCAGTAATAAATTTAATTTCAACAACAGTTTTAATTAAAGGCTAGAGACTAGAGCTTTAAACATTCACTTGATGAAAAATGTAAAGTGTACATTCAGACTTAAAGAGCAGAATCCAGCCTAATTAGCATCCTCAGTTCTATTTCATGCAGTTATCTTTTTCAAAAACCTCTCTGAACTAGTGAATGCTCATAAATTCCTTCCTTCAACAGATCACACCTTGTGTGACTCATACATCCTAGACGATGATAATGGAAGAGGCTTTTTTGGCAATATTTACCAATGCAGAAGGTTTGGTGCTATGCATTTTCCATTGTTTTTGCCCCATCTGTTTCCAGGAATTACTTTCCTTAGAAAACTACTTCAGTTGAGTTGTAAAACTGAAGAAAGTAACTTTTCCTCACCCCGTTATAAGTCCATATAAAAAGGAGCCCAAAGCTGTGGTATGCTACTTGCCAGTCAAGGAATGTGTAAGATAACGTAACACTTATGTTATTCAGAACAAACACTGTATATGTTCCACTGCATTTAAATACTGAAGGGCAATTAAAGAAATGGGGATTAGTGCAAATTACCCACTATGTAGTGCTTTCACTGTTTTAACTAAGCAATAAAACTGTGTAATTGTACAACATTAATTGAATGCAGACACACATAATTGTGTGCCACCATATGTATCCTATTACTATAAAGACTGTCAGTATTTTCTAAGCTGCTCTTGTGATCTGTGCAGATGGTAACAGTCAGAGAAGTTGTTCTCTAGGGTTTATTATGTGGCTATAAAGACATCCCATGACTTGACAAAATAAACGTGCTAAATAGCAGCAATTATGGAAAATGTTCCAATTAAATAACAGAAGACCCTCTCTGGAGAATAAAAATATGCCAAAAAAATCACACATATTAGGCCTACCCTAAACTCTTGGACAATTGACTGTTAGATGGACTTAGCATGTCTTGAGAAAATAAGGAATATTTAAGCACACAGAAATAATTTGTGTTGCACATAGGATCACACTCAAAGATTTCTCAGTAGGGTCTGTAGCTGATGGCACACTCTAGCGCTAAGTATGGACATTACTTTTAAGGAAAAGATAAGACCAAAAGAGAGGAAGACAGAGGAGAAAGGGACAACTCTCCCAGGAGCCAGGAAGAGATGCAATAAGGTGGCTCCAGATGAACACCCTCCTCTGGACACCCTCTCCAGATCAGCATGTTCTCCTTTATCCTCCATATTTTTCCTGTAATAACTCTATAGATTAGTCAGTCCTTGCTCATCTTCTTTGTTTTTTCTTACTAGCAGGGCTGCTAGTCGTTGTGCATGTATTGGCTTGGATAGCTGGCCTCTTCACAGTTGGTTGCTCTGCTTTAAGCAGGCCTGTTACAGTCTCAATTAAACCTAAAGCTACAAACTACAGGTAGGAAGAAGGGGGCAGTGGAAAGAGCTCATGCTCATACCTGTGGCCAGGAAAACTAGCAGGGTTTGCAGGAGCAAGCCTGTGACAGTAACAGCATGAAAGCAACAGGACAAGAACAACAAGGAAAAAGACTGCAACCTAGGTGAAAAGTTACAGCAACAGGCAGGCTGCAGAGGGCAAGCAGAAGGTCTTTAGCCACAGGAAGGTTAAGACTCACATAGCATTCTGTAAATGTTTTATAAGTGCCATCAAAAATTACCTTAAGTGCAATTTTGTGACACAAAGTTTTGTAAGTTAGGATGCAAGAAGTGCTGCATCCTTACTGCTGAGCAGTACAAATATCAACAAAGGACCTTTATATATGTACAATGCTGGAAAAATCAAAAATGGCATGATTATTCCTGGTAGTGGGTTAGCACTAGAGATGGCTGGGCAGGAAGATCTAATCCACAACCCGTGACTTCTACACACTGCCTATCTGTCTTTTCCTCCAAAGGCTTACCTCTACTGTTGTCAGACTTCAGGCAATTAAAGACATGCCAAGAAACCAGCACAGTACATCTTGCTTCAGATCAAGATTCTCCTGCATGCTCTAAGTCACAGCATTTATGAATCGTGGCATGTGATTGCTGTAATTTCTGCATGCCTCAACCTGTGATCACTAAGGGCTGCAAAAAGACTATCAGAGAATTCTACTCAACATGTTACATAGCAGTTTTTGGAAGATAAGGACAGACTACTTCCTCACCCCAAACTATAAAGGTGCATGCGATAAAAACCTCAACTATAAATACCCCGTACTGAAAGTTTCACTGAAAGTTTAGTGACATTTACTTGAGTCAAATTTCCTATGAAAACTCTTCAGGGTTGAACAGGACTAAATGCACAAAGTCATGGCAGAGAGCACACAACAGAGAGAAGCGATATTCTAGTTGTTATAAACATTGTTTTAAGATTGTTTTTTGTTGTTGCAGAATATATGGAGAACTGGAGCATCTTGATACTGGAACATGTCAACAAATTTGGGAAAACTCAGAGAAGAGTGGAGTAATTGGAAGAAAGCTGGAGAACACAATTGCTGCATTTGAGTGCAAAATTCTCAGAAGTAAAACTAATTGCCAGGGTACATTTTTCGTTGTCTTCAGTGGATAGGGCTCATACAGATTCAGTCAGGAAAAGGCTGATTTATACTGTTTGTTTGGGAAAATAGTTTAATCGATTATCAATAAAATATTAATAAATCATTTAATAGATACAGCAGGCAAAGGAAGAGCACTGGCATCTCTTCCTGGTTGTGCTCTGATGCACTATGTGATTAAAGCATAACATTTACCTTGCCTGTAAAACTGAAATGCTGCTAATTACTTTGGCAGCTGCAGTACAGGAGATAGAACACCTCTGTATTTATGAGAAGCTTGAAATTATATTGCAGCTTATTAAAAGGTCACTTCTAGTGATCACTGGAACAACACTGCTGCTGTGTCCTGGAGAACAATCTAGACAAACCAGCTTATATTACTGCACCTTTTATGATATCTGTTATTCTTAGGAGAGCTGTACAACACTTTGGTTAAAATAAAAAGACAAATTCCTTAAAACATTGAAATTAATTTGGCAGATATGTGGAAGGAGGAAGAAGCGCAGACCTTCTCTCACACACTCCCAAGTTATCAGCAATACTGAAAGACAAGTCTTCACTTACCAGTAGATTCTCTGGCTTTATATCCCTGTGGACAATGTTCAGGCTGTGAAGATATTTGATAGCACTGGCCAGATTGTAAAGCATCCCACTGGCATCCCGCTCTGTATATTTGTTGGTGGAAGTAATAGCATCAAAAAGATCTCCTCCCTGGAGCAAAATAACAATGGCATATGAGCAATACTGCTTGTGAAATAACTGAAAAACTTAGGGAAGGCCAAGAAGCATCACTTACGGAGGAGGAAGGAGAAGCATTCCTTGCAGCTATAATCTATGGGTACCTGTAATGATATTCCCCTATGATGGCAATTGAACATATCAGTAATTACAGAACCATTTGTCATGTTTGTTGGTGAATCATGTGTTGGTGAGCCAAAAGGCCAGACTTTCCACCACAAACCATTCTCAACTTCTGCTGCTTTTTTAACATGTCCAGCCTCTGCTGACCTGTGTGTTCAGAGCCTGTGTTGCACATTTCTGGCATGCCTACATATGTGCTTGACATGATGCCACTTACCAACCTTTGCCAGCCTTTATTATAATTACAAACAGCCTTTGTGATTTTTTTGCCCAAAGCTTGACTGAACTCCAGAAAGATGAAGTAACTTCTGAGTAAAAATCAAACCAACCAAGTGCCCTTACACAGAACATGTGTTTACATCTCATAAAACTCTGAAAATGTGGAATTAAGAAGCTGATTTCTCTACACAAGATGTTATGTTTTTGTGTGACGTAACATGCATATACTAGTGAACTTAACAGCATAAAAGAGAAAAAGAAAGAAAAAGGAAGGAAGGAAGGAGGGAAGAAAGATAAGGGAGTTTTCAAAATGGAAATTATCTTCACTGGGATATGAGGCAGCCATGACATTTGTATGGTATTTCCAGAGCTGAAGTGGCAAGCGGGAAGAAGAATGTGCAAGTGCTTGGAGAAAGACCAAAGAATAAGTTTAAAGAAGAGATTAATAAGAAATCTAGACAGATTGGAGAAACAAACCAAACATCTTTTGAGACAGACTACTTAGAGGTATTGGGCCTTTGGCTAAAATCAAAGCAACACTGTAAAGAAAACATAGACAAATAACAAAAAAATAAATGCAAAAATAGCATAAAACCAAACAGAGAAGAAGTAAATGATAATTCCACTAAAGCAATGCAAAAAATCCCTTGCATTGAAAACACTGGAGACTTTTTGAAAGAAAAAGTTGGTATTTGCTGAAGGCAACAGAGTCGTCCCAGCTTTGCCAAATCTCATGATTTTATCAACAGCCTCAAGTTATTTGCTGGGTTAAGGCTCATCTCCAGAGTAAACACTGTTTTCACTAAGAGAAAGAAGGAGGGATAATAAACAAAAGAAGGCTTTTCCAGAAATCAGAGGAAAAGACAGGAAAAGACAGCCATCAAGACTCAAATTTGATAAAAATGCCATACTGTTAGAAAAATTCAAATGAACTGTTAAAAACTTTGCATTGTTGAGGTGCAGCTGAAGCCTGCCAGAGCACTGACCACTGTAGATGCAAAACTCTAGCTTTGGAAGCTGCTTGCAGCCAACTATTGCCAAATCTGGACCACATCAAAACCTCTTGGTCTAGCTGGTGACTGATCAAAATGCATCAAGATACGTAGTGTCAAGGAACTGGAAGAATGAAAGGCCAAGCTAAACCAGATAGAGGATTAGAGAGAAAGACCAAATATTTGGCAAATATACAATACCATGTACTTCATGGCATTATATGATCCCTATCAGCATGTGACAAAATATGTGGGATAAATAATCTATCCTTCCTAAGCTTCTTCCTGTGAAGACCCTGTACCAGCTGCTTTTTAACATGAGGTAGTGGTCTTTTTTAACATGTTCCAGCTGCTTAGGAGAAGTGTCAATAACATCAGCAAAGGATCTGCCTCCAAACAAAAAAAAAAAACAGTCCAGGTTTTGATATATGAGGGACGAGAAGGAAAGAAGCTGAATCTTAAAAAATTTGAATAAGAATCACAGAATCACAGAATGTTAGGGATTGGAAGGGACCCTGAAAGATTACCTAGTCCTATCCCTCTGCCAGAGTAGAAGAAAAAGAAGAAAAAAATACCCACGTGCAAGAGAATCCTAAACTTAGAATAAAGACAAAGTATATCAAGAGATAGTCAAACCAGCTTAAATCAGATTAATTATATCAATTAAAACAGTTTCCTTTACTCCGTAAAGTTTCTTACCAGGTAGACTGATGAGAAAATATAGGATATATTTAGTCTGCATGATTCTCTGCAGTTAAAAGGGAGGTGATGTCCTGGAAAGAGTTAACAGAGCTGACAGTTGTATCAGGCAGAATTGTTTTCAGACTTCCCTTTCCCTGAAGAGCACTTCAACCTGCTAGGTTCTGCTTAGCTGATTCACACAGCAGGTCACTATCATTTATTCAGGCACAAGGGATGAGTTCAGGTTGACATTTCAGTCTTAAATTCCCTGTTCTGGGGTGAAGTGGGACCAGCAACATCTGAATGCAGTTTTTATCATCTGCACACATGAGGTAGTTGGAATCACAGTAACCTATTATTATTTATTACATTATTATGTAAATAATCTTTATCTCCTTCTGCAAAAGTGAAATTATATCCTGGAGCAGTAAAGGAAACTCTGCAATAAATCTTGCTTGTTAAATTGGCCAAACCTGTTATGTTTGAATAACAATTTTACTTGCAGTGTGCCAGAAACCAGGTCGTTCCTCTTACAAACAGCACTTGCAGCGTGTTTATATTTGTATTTATGAAGTGCTTTTTCTTACACTTTACAAAGCACTGAGTGGCCTATCCACCACAAGGATCTGCACCAGCCACTTATGTCAAACAGGTTACTGCCAATTAATGCAGGGTGGCATTAACTAAAACCGTGCTCTGTACTTATCAAGCCTTTTCTTCTTGAATTTCATTCTTGTCTGTGAGTTTGATTTAAAGTGAGATCTTCAAAAGTCAGTCAATAACAGATGGTTAATCAGTTCTAACAATGAGTGCTATGAAATGGCAACAGCAACTGGTTAGTTAACATTTAATGGCTTTCCAGAAATACCTTCCCTTATGCCCATAGACTGTAACCAGGCTGCTTTTTTTTCCCCTCCCAATTAAATATTAAGGAATATATATTTGCTTCAGGGAAACAAAGTTGACTCCCCTGGATCAGGATTTGTTTTTTCAAAATTTCTTCTATTATTCCCCATAAAAGAACAGTACCCTCTAGGATATCTGAACTAAGGCATGTCTATAACATGACTTAAAGCATAAATATCTTTGCATGTGAGCAATCTTGAAGAGTATAGAAGAGTAGAAGAAAAGAGATTTTTCCACAAAGTGAGTAAATAGATTGTTTATTCTGCATACATTTTAGGCTAGTCATTTTGTGAGAGTTGCCAGTTCCCTCATCTCTCACTTAGCAAAGGAGGATTTTGATTAAGAATCCACCAGGGACTACTGTTCGAACATTTCCAAACATGAATAGCACAGCAGGCTGCACCATAAAATCAGCTCTGTGTTTGTGTCTTGGCATGTTAGACAAGGCACAGCTTTTTCTTCTTAGCTCACCTCATGGGGCCACGATGAAGGATTTGTCAATGCAGACTGAAGCCGTGGCTACATTACATAACAATGCTGTGAAAGAATATTGAGGTGCCTTTGAACAAGCTCTTGTGGACACTGGGAAAAACCTGCAGTAGCATGGATTTCAGAGTGAGCTCGCTTGTCAATGAAAAGAGCAGTAATTATGATTAAAATAGAGTTTGATGGCTAAAGGCAACTGATCTAAAGCCGTGTTATTTCACAATGCACACCCAAGTGCAAGAAAAGACTGACTTTTAAGAAGGTGAGGAAATTAATTCTTCTGGGACTGGTTACACAGAGGGATTCATGGCATGGAAAAGTGCAAGTATTTTGCTCTTCCCTTAGAAGTTAACTTCTCTATCACAGACTAAATGGCAATGCTTGGTACCCTATCAGCTCCTTGCCATGAGCACGTTGTAATGCTTTCTCAGAGTTGAGAGGTTGTGGACAGTAGGAGTAGCAGGACCATAAGCTCCACAGTACAGTTGAAGCCAAGTAGTCTTTGGCAGACTCAAACCTAAGCTGTTGCCCTCTCCTAAGCTGTGCGTCACGGCCTGAGCTTCTTGTGGTAGATTATTTTCCAGTCTGTCACAAAGACAGACAAAATCTGTGTCCATCTGCCCTTGGGCCACACTTGAAAACCTCCCAGCTCTGCCACAGAGCATGGAGTATAGCAGAATAAATGAAAAATCTTTTCATGGTCTCATATTCCAGCCCACAGATTGAGACATTCTTTAAAAAACACTTAGATCTGGGATGATCCTATCTAACATCTCAGTCAAGTGCCTACCTTAAGAGCATGCACATGCAACAGGTGCACACACAAATGCTGCTGTTGCACAGCTTTAGTGCAATCTTTGTCCTTAAACACTTAAAACTGTGGCTTTCCCAGGTGTAGGCATGACAGAAGGTCATGCAGGTCAAGACACAGAAATGGAGATGGCTGATAGAAAGATCTCCTTGAGGAAGGAAGGAGAAGGAGAGTAAGAATCACTGATTCCATGAGTGAATGTGATAAACATATATCTTGTTAAAGTAAGTGTGGGGGACAAGATCTCCTCAGCATTTTTCTATCCTAATCTGTACAATTTACTCAAATGTATTTTTACCAACTGATAGTGACATACTGAGGTACTGACCACAACCAAGAGCAAAATTCACACCTCTTGCAGCACACTTTTGACAGTAGAGGGACAAGAGATGACCTAGTCTGAGTTTCCTAATGAACAGGTAATTCCACCAGTGAGTAAAATAAATGCACAAGATCTGAAAGTTGCTATGAAGAAATAGGGTCTCAAGTATAAAATACTACACTCACAAACTTCCTTTGCAGAACTGAACCATGCTTTCATGTGCCCCCTCCTTCAGCATTGATTTAGATTATTACCAAGAGGGTAAACATGACAATGTGTTAATGGAGAAAAAAAGACAGATGGTATTGGTTACATTCAACATAAATTAATAAATTTTAAATAGTGACTTTTGAATGCTAGTATCTATTTGGACTAGGGGTATTTTCAGTACCTTGCAAGGCAGATGAATCTCTTTAAGATAAAATTTCTAAAAGTTACTTCTTTAGGGGCATCAAATAAAACAGATAATTTCCAAAGTACTGTCTATAGTACATCTGAGTGTGGCTTACAGGAAGTTAGACAAAATTTGAAATCTTTGAAAGCTATTAAAAAAATTTAACAGTAGGCTACGAATCTTTTAATAGGGTGCTGGACAAGACTATCTTCAGAGACAACTTCTATTTTCAATCATTCTGTGAATTTCAGTAAGCTTTAGTACCAGTTTCTGAATGTGGTTGTTTTAAACTATTCTTAATAAGCAGTTCACCTCCAAAATACTCACCTTTACAAGTTCCATGACAAGGTACAACTCAGTTGGCATGTCCATCTCCTCAATCAGAAGTACAATATTGGGATGCTTGACTCGCCTTAAAATAGATACCTCATTCTGGATCATGTGTTCCTGCCATATAGAAGAAATCTTTAATGACTATGAGTTGGTGGGAAAAAAGCTGGTGGTGAAAATTGTTCACTTTAATGGTGGAAAAGCAGAGAGAACTTGGACCTGCATAGATTCTTCAGTTTTTTTAAAAAAGTAAAACACGTGTCCTCCAGCAATATTGAAGAAACACATCTAGAAATAACATCAGGGTAATAACTGAAACAGAGAGTAGAACACAGAGAAAGAGATGGAGGAAAACACATTTTTGGTGCAGAGGAAACTTAAATATGGAAGGCCCTAGCAATTTTCTCAGATGCAGAATTTTTTGATTTAAAACTGTGACAGCATCTTTTCAGAGAACCTGTTGTTACAGATTTCAAAGTCTAACAGACACTTGTATTAATCAACTTAAATTTAATTAATCTTGCATACTGTTTAGACATAGTGACCATCGTAATTATTAGTATTATTGTATGATTTCTATAACATCTGGAATTATGAAATTTAGATGAAATGTAGAGCAAGGGGAGTGCCCGCATACAGTCAGCCAACTAGAGAATCAGCACACATATCTGGAAAAGCACATTGCAGCCTTTTATGCTGATACTCCAAGAGTTTCCAGAGGGCAGGCAAAAGCTTCAACCAAAAATATTCTAACACTTGCTAGGAAGAAAAATATCAAAAGTTTCCAAAACTGATCTCTCACAAAATCAGTCTGAAAAAAAACCCCACTGAAACCCAAGCCAAAACACTTTTGTTCTCATCTGACTTTGTTGTACTTACTTTTCCTCTGCATTTACTTTTTTTTATTATTTTCAGAGCATATTCTCTAGCAGTTGATCTGAGGAAAGAGAAGAATAAAATGTATGTTCAATCACATTGAATATTTTGTTCAGTTGAGTTTATAATTGTCATTTGAGCGCAGTAGGTCTGGGCAAGAATTCTAGTCGAGTATTTGTTTTGTCACGAAATGATGCTTGGATTTGACTGTAACCGAGAACTTGAACCAAACTTAGTGACTTACGTATGCCTAAGAATTACACTTCTTATTTTTAAAAAGAAGATATTTCAATGCTTTCAAAACAAAATCATAGATTTTTTTCATTTTATAGTGGTAATGGATATTTCTTCTACAGTTTGATATAGAAATATTCTATAGTATTTAGGGATCCAAACCTTTAAACAACTAAAGAGTTTGTCTTTTATTGTGCCAAAAATACAAGCTACGGAAAGTAACTCTTTACTTAAAAAGAAGTTATTTGTTTGCACATCTGCACTTACTATACATGACAAAAAATCAGTCCTTGGAATAATATGTGTTCTGTGTTCTGGAAGTATATTACATGTAGCAGGTGTATATATGATGTTTATAGTACAGATTAGGAAAGGATCTGGATGCTGTTAGAAATTTTAGAGAATTCGTTCAGGATGAGAACACATTTCCTTTTAAGTGTGGAGTTTTCTGTTTTTAACCCATATAATATTTGTTCCATGTAATATTTGTTTATTACATAGAATACTAACGCAGAAAAATAAGCCTGCAGACAAGTTAATAGTAACCACTTCCATTTCAAAATTACAAAACCAAAAGATGGCTGTAAGGACAAAACCAAGAAGCTGTTTACAAGCTCTAGTTTCACTCTAAGGATAAAATGGAGAATGGGTAATATAAGAAACAGGCCTAATCATAACACTTCAATTTCATAATAAAAAATCTAAATAGTTTAAAGAAGACTGTTACATTGCCCCAAGGCATGTATTTTTTAAAAAAATAAAGGAAGAAATAATCTGTCAAGCTTATGGGATGACTTTTTCTTCATTCTTCATTTAGCCAAACATAGTTAAACTGATACTCCACATGGATATATAAGAAGTTAGATAAATGAAAGTGCCTAAAAGTGTGCATCATGTGTCAAAAAGGGCATGCAAAATAAGCTATAAATCAAAAGCACTGCATTGGAAAAATTATTGAGTATTTTTATTGCCATATTTAAGCATGGATAACTCCTCTGGCAGGAGGTTAATTTAGGGGTTAATGGGAACTTCACTGTAAAGAAAAAACCCACCAAAATACTAATCCTTTGCCAGATCAGCAGGGACAAAGGCAGTCTGCATTAAGACATCAGTTAAAAGGCTGTGCAAAGAAATCACAGTGGATATTGACATTTAAGACTTGGAAAATAAAGTACAGTATGGCTTCTCAAGCCTTGAGCAAAGAAAAATTAAAACCTTCTCATGTTTGTACTCTTCCCCAAAGGGGTTTAATGCTACAGCCCCCAGAAATGGGCCACATTCCCAATCTGTGGCTGCTTTTCAGGGGGTACAGTCCCAGCTATGTTAGGACTCAGACAGAAGTATACAAACTATTTTTGGGGAAGGAAAAAAGAATGCAGAAGAAGGAATATTAGAAATTAAGATGTCTGGGATTTGAACTCTGCCAAAAACTGCCTTCTTTCAATAGGAATCTCTTTTAAGCTGCTTGGTTGCCCTAGGAATGCTTCCTTTCTGTCATGAGAAAGGAAATTGATGGTTTTTGTTGGCCATGGGAGACTTCAAGTACTCCAAGTACACTGGGAAATCTGAGCTTGTGAGGAAATGTCAGAGTTTGGGAGTATTGGAAAGTTGAACACATCTAAAAACACCAGCAAGACACATAGCACGTAAGATGGAGCAGATATGTAACAAGCAGATGACAACTCTGACTGCTCTTTGTTTTTCTAGAAAGAAAATTAGAAGTAGGATAATGCAAATCCTTTCCCTTAAAAATCAGCAGGACCACAGGCTGTCAGCAGCACTGCTGCTTACACGCCCAGCAAAAATTATGCACAGCCATGCCAGAAACTCATGGTGAAATGGGCACTGAACCCCAAACCCCTCTCACCTTGCACTCAACCCAAAAATTGAAAAGGTGCCACACAAAGTAGGAACACATTATGGCTGGGTAAAAGTCTGGAGCCACAATATTTTAGGTCTCAGAGTTAGACCTGTGGTTCAGAGCAGGGCTCTCTGCCCTGTTTCCTTGGTGTTGTAACATTTTGCAAAGTTTGCAAAGATTTCCATTGCACTGAAGGCAAAAATCTATCCTCAGTATTTTTGTGCATACATTAAAAGCATTTGTGTGTGTGTTTGTGTCTGTGTCCATGGATGCACAGGATGGGATTTACAAGTCCTAATGTAAACATTTCTAAGGATGAGTTTTGATTTCTACTTGGACTGTTCATTGTCAGAGGAAAAATGCCTGTAAAGTCATTTGAGGTGTCAGAGTGGCTAACCAGAGCACATGGGCTGGTTTCCTCAGCTATGCAGAAACAATCCATGTGATCAGTGAAGATGTGTAACAAGACCCATTCCTACTTGCTTCACACCTCACGGTGTTATTTCTTTGAAGTATAACACACACCCAGGAATTATACATCAGAAGAAAGTAGAAAAATCCTCTGTCCCAAGTATTACCCCATCAGTTCTGGCTCTGCAAATGATGTATGTATCAGACTTTGAAGTGAGGTGTTTTTTGCCATGAAGACCATGAAAAAGGTTTTTGAGGGGGTTTTACAAAAACTGGCTTTAATTTATTGTCTGAGCCTTTAATTTCTCCTTCTACACTTGTGATGGGAAAGGTATGCTGCTTTAGAAGTGAAAACTAGCATAAGTAATTCTACTTCAATTTCTAAGCTCTCCCAAAGTAGTAACTCTCCAATAAAAATAGAATCTATAGAATGGTAAAACTTAGAGACCACATGAGTGTGTATGTGGGAATACCTGAGTAATATTTGAACATATATTCACTAGATATGTCATTGGATACTTCTGGGACTGGTGGGATGGACAAGAGGATTTGAAGCAGTTTTCATTTAGGCTCTCAAGTATATTGCAATCAGTATTAATTTTAGGTGTGGTGAGACCTATATTTAATTTTGTTAATGTATTTTCTCTCCACTTGAGAAAGAGTTGTAAAATGCACATTATCACATTTATCAGCACAACTGGCATTTTCAACTAAGAGAGTTTGAAAACAGCAATTTTTTAAACATTTTGCCTTGTTCTCTGTTTCTCAGTCACTACACATTTTACTTTTGACTTGCCTTTTTATCCTTTCTTCATTATATGTTTTCACTCATGCTTTTATTGCTCATGTCCCCTCTATAAGGTTTTACAGTGTTTTCTTGTTTTCATATCATTTTGCTTTCTCTAGGTTATCATACTCCCCAGTTCAGTGTTCAGACTCTGAGTTTTGTTCTAAACAGCTACTGCCCTCTGGCTGACCAGCTCCACTATGAACTGCCTCTGACAGAGCATTAAAGACCTCACAGGAGCTTTGTCCAAGTCCCACAAGCACACTGCCAGCTGACACAAAATCCACTCTCCCCCCTTTCCTCAACAGTTGTCTTGACAGTCTCTAAGTTGCCAGACTCTTTCAGATGCAGTGCTGGACTGGTTTTCTTCCAATAAGACTCTAGTTTAAAACCAGCCAAGCTCATTTATCATTATATGCCATGAGATATAATCTTGATTTACGCTAGGGTTAACAACATATTTTTATAGGCTAAATAGCAAAGGTTATTAGCCTTGCATTGTCAAGTCCAAGGGTGAGGTCTCCTCTCTAGGATATTGATAATAGGGGACACAAAATTTCACTCATGACTTTTTGCTATCGGGACTTGACATCTCTATAGTTCTTCCTTTTGACATTTCTAAGTTCTACAGGTTTTTTGCCTTCTCTTCACAGCTACTTACAACCTAACATGAGTAATCATGCAATCATTATGCGCACAGGTACTTTCTGTCTTTGGTACCCCATATCTCCTATGTTTGACAACACCACCAAAGGCACCTGCAGTTCTGCTCAGAGAGTTTCTGTCCGTGTTCCCTATTTTTGAGACTCTTTGGACATTCTTGGGTAGAGCCAGTTCAACCTGGTTTATGACGTATTTGACCTGATTTAGAAACCACCAACTTGGACACTTCAAGCTACATCAATGCTTGAGGCAACTAATCTGGAACGGATGTTTAAAGTCAGTTTTTAAGGGTGACTGTTCTCACCTCTCAACAGTAAAGGACACTAAATAAGTTATATTTTCATGTCTGCAGCGTAGAATGGAGTTGAATGGAGTACACACAGTGGCATAAAGCAGCAAAGTAGGAGGTAGGTGTCCATTTAATTAAAAATAAACATGGAGGAGGTTAATCCTCAGTTTCAGAGAGCAGAATGGGTGGATCCAAAGTCAGATTTTTGTGCTGACCACACACACAAAACTTCCTGACTTCTATACAGAATGTTCCTGAATGTGAAATGCTTCATCACTTACTTTACTCCATGTAAATAAAGAGCTGCCAGAAAAGGATGTTTTTCTGGTGTAACAAGAAAGATATAACAACAGAACTGCTAAATTAATGAGTAGAGCTACAGACTCCCCTAGACACAAAGAAATTCATAGGTTGTCCCTTTAACTCACTATTTTTTTCACATGAGAGGGCATTAGTCTAGTTTTTCCATCTGGCATTGAAACCAACACCTTATTACTTGTCCCATATTCTACAAATAAAGACATGATCTAGAAAAAGCCTGACATTAATGGTTATTTTTACAGTAACAAGCATATTATCTTCTCACCTTTCTATACACTCCTTTACAATAGCAAAATTTCCATCTCCTATAGTTCTTCCAACTTTGTACCTCTCTGCTATCGATGTGGGAACCTGGAAACCTTCCTCCAACACTTCTGAAAGAAACATTAGTACGTTTTTATTGTCAGTGAAGGAAACACAGATGTTGCACATAACATGCATTTCAGGTCTGCGGTTTAGGAGCCTGGAAACCATTCAGAGCCAGTATCTCACTTACTGTACAGTGAAACCTTGCTGCTGACACTGTATATACTCAACAGGTTTCATACAGATACAATAAGGAAAAAATAAGACTTCTGGGGACTCAAGCATACCACCATTCGACTGTTACATAGTCTACCATTCCCATTGCACTATGCCCCCAGGACAAAACCAAATTATATTTTTTTTAATTATGAAAAGGCCTCTGTGATCTGCACAAGCGCAGACCAGCCTCCAAAAGGGGTTAGAACTCATTGACACAGCATGATTAAATACATGTACCAAAGAAGTCCAACACTCAAACATTTATTTTATTACATCCTGTAAACTGAGATATCCATAAAACTCCTCATGTCCTAAGTGCTAGTTGTCCCCTTCCTCCAATATTAAATATTTAGTTTTTAAACAAATGTTCTCAATAGTACTACCTCACATACAACCTGGGCACCAGATGTTTAGATAAAATTGCTTTACAGCATCTAAGCATAAGAAAAGGTTGTAGTTTCATATGTTTTAGTGCTTATTCATGTACTATTATTTCTAAATGTATTTGAAATAGTGGTACAAATACCTAGCATGCCTCTAAAAGCTGACTGTAAAATGCAGCTGATACAAATGATTATATAAATACGACAACATTAAAAAAAGCCTCTCAGAAATATCACTTGAATTTACACTTTTTAAGACACCACCTTTAACTATGTATTCTTCTGTCCTTTGTTCCAATATAGTGTAAAAAGTGAATTGCTAGGACACAAGGAGGCCAGGATTTGTCTGAATTCACAGGCAGCATGAGGAGTTACTGTCAGATGAGAACATACACACACACTGAAGTACATATGTTTCTGTATCAGCAGTCATTCAAAATAAACTATCCCTTAGCCAATTTGCTCAACACCTTTGAATGTGCAGTCCTAATAATTTTCAAGTAAAGACTCAGGTCTGTGGAATGACAGATGAAACAAAAAATATCTGCAGTAATACACTTGGCTCTATGTCATCCGCACAACTCGTATCTTCAGTGAGAAAAACACCTCTGAATAGCCATGTCTGGATTAAATCTGATCTATAATGAACCTGACTGACAAGCCTCCTCGTGGTGCGATTCATCCAGCTTGCAACGCTCCCACCACCTTCTCTGGCAGGAAGAATGACTCACTTCCTACACAGCTGCTGTTATCACCACACTGACTGCTTTCAAATGTCAGCCTTCAAATGTTACCTTCTGCAGGTCCATCATTTTCATCCATAGAGCTGCAAACTTTGGTGGATGCTAATGAGGTAGAGGAGCCACTGTGTTGGGAGCTCTGGAAATGGAGAGACACAAATGAAAACAGATGATTTTTAAGGAGCGTAGTACCCATAGCGTGTTCCTGCTGCGCACACATCCCAGAGTGTTTCTTATGTAAAGCATCCATTTAGTTTGGTGGAGGGACATGTGGATGCTTGAGAAGAGTCCAATTTTTCCACTCAAATTACTCTTGATACCCTGTGTACGTGGACTTATCCCTGATCCATCATGTGCAGCAATGTGCAACACCACATGTATTTATGGTCGATTACTTTCTCCTATTTCACGCACGTGTTGACAGTTAAAAGAGTCTGCATGCCCTCTGCAGGCAGGAGACTGTTTTCTCAATTATACCATTAACCCAGCAGGCTCCAGAAGCACAAACATTTGTTTTGGCCAAAGTTAGCTTTGTTAAGAGCAAAATTCCTTGCTTTTACAAATACCTTCTGGTGAAATCCTCCTTAGCTGTGTTCTAGTTAGGAGAAATGTCTATAATAATGTATGGAGAAAATAATATGTCAGGACGGATAATGTTTAATTTCTGGAAAAGCATTAGATTGGGTCTAGCTCACTTGAGGTGTGAGTCTGTATCTTGGTTTTAAGTCAATGTACACCAAATGTCTGCATTGGCCTATGCAGTTAATGAGAGGATGGTATGTCTGTAGTCTTTTGGAGATGTGTACCTACTCAGCTGGCATGCTAAAAGTATTGCAGGAACGCTCTCACTAGGGAAGCCTTACAAATCATATACCAATGTCTGTCAGATATGTCTGGACTCTAGAAATGTACCTGAAGAAGACTGACTGCTTCATCACGCATCTAGATGGATGAAACACAGACATAGGAGATATAGTGGATTTTTCCAAAATCTTCTATTCTGTGCTGCATAATGACTAAAAACATATCTTCAGGATTTTCCCATCTTGAAAGGAAACCAGATGAAGCTACAAATCCTAACAGTGGCCCTTTTAATTTACAGTAGACCCAAGCACTTCCTTAGGTCCTCTCATTGCATTATGAGAAGCATTCAGAATATTTCCATACCTAAAATGTTCTTGGGTTCACTTCTCAAGCCTAAAGGTTACAAAGTGCTACAGTATTTAATGACTTCCTTCAAGCTAAATATTACATAAATTGAAGGTTGTGCTGCATGTAAGTAACACCGTCAGTTCCTTATCTGCGTTTGCAGTGAGGGTGCCAATGCACCATACTAATTTAATACAGCTCCTTCGGAATTGTCTCTCCCATCTGCCACTGCAGAGCACAGCCAATGACTGGAGCAAGAATAAATAAGGATGCAGCAGTTATGATTTTTGAGGACTATGGAGGTAGGGAGAAGGCAGTTAGCAAAGTTAAACACTGGCTAGCAATGCTGAGTTCATTTGAACAGACTAACTTTTAATTTCTCTCACAATAGAGTAAGGTCAGATGATTTAGATAAACACTGAACTTGGCCTATTTTTCACTAAATAACTCTGAGAGCATGCACATCCCATCTACCAAGAGATTTGTTGCTTGTAGCTTCTTTTTTTCTTTTAATCAATGCCTTGCTCATTCTTTTCATCCATCCAAACATTTCTTCTGAGCTTTGAATAGAATTATAAATTGCATTAATCTGGTTTTGGACTACTTTTGCTGCCTCTTGACAGCAGAAGTGAGTACAGACTAATTTTATGCAGTTCACTGAGACACTATTGCCCTTGTTTCACAATTAGCATGTGTTTATCCACCTGGTATGTGCTAAACTCTGCAGGACGTCTCAGTAAGAACTTACCTCTCGTTCATTTTCAAGCAAATGGTGAGGATCAAGGTAATAGGAAAATGTTAAGAATTCAAATGCTGAAGAAGTCACTCTCGAAGCCTATTTTTATACATATAATGACAGAATTGTTCCTTTTACACTCTTGTTTGTAAAATAAACAGAAAACCATGTTTTTCTACTGATTCTGCTGTGTTTGTTTGCTTTCCTAGACCAGACAGAACATTTTTTACCTTTTCACTCCACAGTATTTTCTTACAGGAATTACAGTTGAAATACATTTAATATTTGTTACATACAAAGTCAGGAATTAATCTTTACAATATTTAAGGAACAAAATACAAAAAAATGTTAGGGCTAGATTTTTAATAGATTATAAAAAACCTACTTTATTCAGCTTTTTTGTTTTGAGGCAGATGTTAGGACAAGTCGGCTGACTACACGCTGTTGCAGCTCCCTTCAGCAGCCTGACAGTCTCTTTATGGAGCCTCACACCCATTGTTCTCATTTGTGAAAATGGGAGATGGGAAAATTGAGACCTAACTTGGTGGTTACATTGTCTCAAGATAGGTGCCTAGAGTGACTCTAATTTCTATATGGAACTAATTTCTCAAGGACTCTCAAACGAGGTTTAGCTGAGAACTGTGATGGCTCAGCCCTTCCAAACTTGGATTCCTTCAGGGGCTCATTTCAGCATAGCACTTGAGCAAGTGCTTCACTTTTAATACAAAAAATCTTAATGGCTTACACACGACTGAAAAGAAATTAATTCCTCAATATCTGCCTTAGGTATCGCTCCCTAAATAGGCATTTAGCCTAAACTTAGTTAACTGAACTGAAATTAGTGTCCCATAGGAAATGAAAAGGAAACAAAACATCAGTACAAGATGAAGTTTTTCAGTGCTCCTATTTAGTTCATACTTACTACAGAAGGATGGGAAGGACAACTGAAGAACTAAAGTGATGCATTAGTAGCATGTACCATAAGTCTGCAAACAAAGCCTACAGCTCCTTCAGTGAGGTGTGAATGCGAATCACCAGCATGTAAGCAGAAACAGAGCTCAACAGTGACAAGGTAACAGAAGCTAAGAAGACAATTACAAAAAAAATATACAGACATGTTTAAAATTTCAATAGTTTTGAACAAATTGGAAAATATGAAGAAAACGCATACTTTTCGTTACCTTTCTGAACCTCTTCTCTTAAGACAACAATTAACAGCAGGAACTGTACATTTGCATGTTTTCAACAAGTCTGCTGAAGAGACATTACTAGGTAAAGTTGGCACAGATATTTTCATCTTTATTCGGTCCTCTGGAACAACAGGCAGGCCTTTATTTATTTATCTTTACTCCATCTAGAAGGACGTTCCATTTATTTAGACTTTAATTAGCTCGTTGATCTCAAAAGCCGAAAGCCCTCCAGGTCCAGCAATCCTTGTGAGCCTCAGTATTCCTTCCAATTGGTTTGCCAATCATGAAGCAGTGTGTTGTGCACACTGTTGTTCTCACAGCTGTAGGCCCCATTAGTGATATTGTAGATGGGGAGGGGGTAGAAACAAACTCTAAGCAAGATTATAATCTTTGCAACACAGAGATCTTAATGCAATTAGCTGTTTTAATTTTAAGAGATGCTGAGGTGCTTGAAATGTCATCACTTCCACTCAGATTTAAAAGGGTCCAGTTGCACAGGTTGCCTGCACATGGTCATTTTTATGGCACACCTCCATAAAAGTGATGGCATAAAAAAATCAGGTCATTGGTGTAAGGATTTCAGGTCCTATTCAGGTTTATATAACAGATGGCCAGCACACCACACATCTCATTGATGTGAATGGGAACATTAGTGCTATAGAATTTCATCCATGTCTCACTGAGAGATTTATTTAGCAACTGTTTTGTAAATCAGTTTTGAATCTCAGTGGAAATTGCACTAAATGAATAAAAAAATGCAGTAAAATAAAAATTCTTGTAATTTCTCTCTTCCCATACTTACCTTTGTCCTAAATTAATCTTAAAATTCCATTCCAACTAAATGGTAGGAATTATTCCTGTGGATTACTAGTATCAGCAGATACAAAACAAAAATTAAATGAGTATGATTGGGAAGTCTGTTAATGCAAATAGAATGCCTGAATCTTAAACATCAAACACTGCACTATAGATTCCAAACCTTTCAAAACCTTTATCAGCACATTTGGAGCGTACAAAGTCTCTCAACAATAGATTCCTTTGTATTTTCCTACCATGGATGAAGCATCTGGATGAAATGTGAGTAACAGAAATACACACAGGTATAGCAGCACTAAGTTTTGATCTCATGCAGAGTTCTGCTCTCTCTCGAAATGGGCTTAATGAAGCAAAGATTAAAATTAGTAAACAAAATGTAAATTCAGGGAGGTAACTGAAGATAAGGCAACTATTAATATCTTTAAATGAAGTCTCCTGAGATTTTCCTTATACTGAAGAATTCTGCAGTATTTGAAATACATAGAAAAAGCTGTGTCAGTAATATGTGTAAGATGAAATTCATGTCAGCAAGGATAAAGAGCATTAAAACTAAAACTTAACATTCAGGAAACCACACACATGTCTTTTGGAGCCCAACCTGGATCAGTTATAAATAACCTTTACAAGGAAGCCATCATGGAATCCTGATATGGTCAGTTCTTTAGTCTAAAGATCATCATGGCAAAATAAAGATAAAAGTCCAGTGCAGGTATTGGTTTTGAAAGACTTTGAAGGGCTAAAAATTCCTGCAATACGTAACAGTGTTAAGTAAGAAATAAGTGAGTTAATACAAGCATACATCTCCAGAGAACAAAAGGTAAAGCAGATGACATCTGCTTTAAAACAGAAAAATAAAATATTTTTAAGAAGACAAACTAGTTCTTGTATTATTCAATATAGAGAGAAGCAAAGGGTTACACTGAAGCTTCCTCTCTTAACTGTATTCAGGGAAAAAATGTTTCTGATTTTCTTTTGTTCAGTTGCTTATATTTAGCTAGATGGGAAAAAAAATGTTTTCATGTAAAAAGCACAGAGCTGGCAAAAAGGCACTTTACAGAGAAACACCAAATCCACAATTTTCATGCCAAAAGAATGGAAGCATTGAAATGAATTTCAGTATTCAGAAACAGAAATGATGCAATTGTTTTCTTTTCAAATGTGGACACTGTGCTAAACTGACACAAGAGATAAATTTATTTACAAACTACTTCATC
The DNA here is from genome assembly GCA_013397515.1 of Upupa epops. Taxonomy (NCBI): domain Eukaryota; kingdom Metazoa; phylum Chordata; class Aves; order Bucerotiformes; family Upupidae; genus Upupa; species Upupa epops. Next base: position 69,490 of record VZRI01001583.1, read on the forward strand.
TGGAAATGAACAACAAGAAATGTATGCAAACCTGCTACTTATTCACACTTCTACATCCTGCTACATTGTCTTGTTACACTTGACTTAAGAGAGGCCCTATGCAGGGAAAACTTTTTTGGTGTTCATTTATGCAATTCACTATTTACACACTGTGGAGAAGAGTGAAATTCAAATGACACAAGCAATAAACCAGCATGTTTTGCTCAGGAACTTGTGATGGTTTTGTTCTTTGAGGGTCAGAAAGACAAATGGAAGAGTTAGTATGAAAACACAGCTGGTGGACTTAAGTGAAATTTCCAAGGTGAAGCACTTTCTTTTACTAGGATCTTTATTTCAAGCTGCTTTTGAATTGTGTAACAAGGCAACTTGGGAAGACCAACATAGTTTCCTGTGTGCTACTTAACAGTAAACTTGTATCTAACCTCTGGTAGCTGCTAACAGCTGAGCCATAACTCGGACTGTCAGCTCATTCGACCCTTGACATTCTCCAGAAAAGACTGATGACCTAAAAAGAAGTGTCAGGTTCATGGTATCAGAAGCTGCCCTGTCATTACTGTACCCGTACTGCGGTTAACATCAAAACTGGGATGTGCAGTGACACAATGTGAAAGTTTCCTTTTTTCTGTTCTGAAGTTATACACAGGTAAAATTTTCCATTCAATTATGCAATAAAAACAGAAAGTCCATCCAAGGAGGTGGTAATGTCTTCCACATAAATTAAGGGCAGAGTGTAATCACAATTTTTGCTTTGAATTTATTTGAATTGTATTTTAAAAACTCTCCTGATTTTTTTCCTTTTTGGTGAAGACAGAAATCTCAGTTATTTTGTTTCTCTCTTCCTCATTACTATCATACTGTTTTCTTTCTGTCTGTATACCTTTTATAGGCAGACCCATTCACTAACAACTAAGAGGGTTTCAAAACTAGGACTTCTATCAGGCCCACGGAGCCCTCTAGGAGAGTGTCAGAACACTGGCTGAAGCATCAAACTGGTAGATGACATGTCAGAATTTGTAACGTCTCTCTTCCTCTGTCTCTGACAAACAAAATATAAAATTAGGATATTTTTAAAGAATGGCAAGATATATCAAGAAAATAACATACTTATTTTAAAACACCGTGGGTACGTTTCAGTACTCAGCTTTTTACAGACATAGTTTTCTAATGGTTGTCTGAAGAGGAGTGCTGCTGCTGTGGATGAGCTGTCACCTGAGATCTGTTTACTTCCTTTAGATAGTTACTAACTTCCCACTTCATATGTACTTCAGATCTATCCTGTTGCATGCACACAAACTTACCCATAAGCAATTCAAGGCAGGTCTCCAAGACCTGTTAGAAAACAAACTCTTCCTTTAAAGATCTTTTGCATCAACACACTAGAGACCAGAGCATATCATTTAAAAATGTCCTGAATGCATCTACTGTTTAAAGAAACCCATTAGGATCATGAATCCCACATGCTTATATTAAGTGAACTATTAGATGGACAAAATGATCCAAAATGAACAAAAAAAATCAAGTGCAAGTAATTTTTTTTTAAAGCCTGCTAATCACACTTCCAAAATAAACTCACTGAACATTGTGTACTTTTTAAATATATTTATTACATAGCTTATGATAATCTACAGCAATGTTAAATCTAGCGAAACAACAAATTGCAACCAGGATGACATGGTCAAATATGAAACACAAGTACAATGCAGTATGATGAATCAATGGCACAAAAATGAGGGTTATTTTTCTTTATCTGATTATATGAAATAAAACATTCATCACCATTTATTTTTTGCAAGTTTTACATGTTTTTGTTGCTAAATGAACAGGTTTCTTTTTTGGTTTCCTGCATCACATTAATACAAAAATGGTATATTTTAAAAAGCAAATATCCAAGCATTTTTCTTTAAAAAATAATTGTATGCATAACTTTGTAAATTCTTAAACTTATGTTGTAAATGTGCCAATATTTACAATATCATAGTGCAACTAATAACATGAAGAGGTCTTAGCACAAACATTGTTAGCTCCTCTTTCAGTAGAGTTCAAATTCCAAAACACTGTATTGCAGAGCAAACCACGAACTACCTCATAAAACAACCAACAACATGTACATGCTGAATACGGCACAGCTTTTTCATACTTTCACTGCTGAGGTTAATTCAAGCAAATTTGAATATAATCAACTGCGCAAATACAGACACTAAAATGTGTATGGATACAACTGTGAGCACTGCGTGTGTGTTTAACCCTTCCCTAACATGTGTGTACACAACACATATGTCTACATACCCATTGTTTTCTGTGGGGAGTTGGCTGTTCAGCCAGTCTGGGATCAGGTGCCAGATGAAAGAGGCTACCCAAGCCCACTTAAAGGTTTTTAGAACCTTTGAGTTGAGTGAACACAGCTCAGCTCAGAACAGCCTTTGCTCTGCATGGCAAGCCCTGCCTTCTGAACAAAGAGGTTTCCTGCGGGGTAGCACACCCAAAGAGTGTGACAATTGCTTGCTTGCTTTGCTCTGCATGTCAAGCTACGTCTGGCTGCGTGTAATTTATCTGCTGATCACTCATTCTTTCAAGTTCTCAATCCATCACTAACAGATAAACTGAAAGTGAAGATTATATAAAGCACATTCTTGTATTCAGTTGTTTATCATTAATATATACAAGAAAAAGCACAGATGTTAATCTAAGTATTCATCAAGTGATGAGGAATTTAGCATCATAAGATTTTCTGTCTGCTCATTTCTCTAATATTTTTCATAAAACAGTAAACTTGGGTCAACCAGAGGCTCTTTTCTTTATTACTATTAATTCATTTTAAAATAGAGAGTTGAAGGATTGGCTTTATAATATGCTGCACTATGGAGTTCACCTCATAGTGTGAAGTATGAAACTGTAAAAGCAAACAATATTATCACTATTATCTATTTCAATTGTTACACCACACAATCTCAACCCAGGTGCCCTTCAAGGCTGTTTAACATTATGCATCTATTCTTATAATATCATTTATAGCAACAATATTAATGCCATAGCATTTTCATTTTACAGTCATTTTACCTGTGAAAATGGTTTAAAGAGGAAAATAGCAAATACAATATGCCATCACTGAATCATTTTACAAATTAGAAGTAATTTTCACATTGGAGAATGAATTCTAAAGGCTGTCTAGATTTCGAGAACTTAACAGAGCAGTTTGCGAAGAGACACAAGACTGAACATGTGAAAATACTACCATTTCAAATCCGAGATTAATGTTTGGTTTATGTGCATGTAAAGCCCTATCATTCCCACCTTAGAGTCAGTTGTGGTCTTGTCACTAACTTCCGGTTGAGCAGAATTTAGCCCTTGTCTGTAGATAAGCAAAATTAAAAACTGTTCTGCAGAGTAGCTGCTCACCAGGTACAGCTTGGTGCAGCTCTATGGACTTTAACAGAGCTAGAGTGAATCCCACCACATGAACAGCATCCCGCTAATTCATTTACCCCCAATAGTTTTTAAATCCACAAATGTGACGTAAGTGTGCATGGGTTTCTAAGACATTAATCTATGTCTGTCTGTGTGTATAAATATAAACATACACATTCTGTGCTTCACATGTGAACTCTTCGTTGCATAAAAGAAGAAGGTAAGAGATTAAAAAAATAAAGTTGCAGAAAGCATTAAAGAAATAATCACAAGTATTCATAAAGGTATTCATAAAGCTCAAAGGGATGCAAAGCATTCACAATCTATACAAAACTCTTTAGCTACATCATAATCACCTTAGAGTAGGCACAAATAATGCTGCATATAGAGAACTAGAAGAGGTTCAAACACTACAAAGTTGCTTAAGCTATTCCGTTATTTAATGAAGTAGATGAAATCTAGGGACTAAATAAAACCTGTTGATTTGCAAGCAGAACTACAGCATCAAGAAAAGCAATTTCAGTTTCACCCATAAACTGAAACCTGGTTTTGCTCAGAAGAAAATTTCATTTCTGCTTATGTGTAATGGGAATTACATTCCACACAAAAAGGATCTCAAAGTCTATAAACAGTGTACTTTTTCAATCTCTAAGGGACTTTCATTCCTTAAATGAAATATTAATGACACATATTACCCCTGAATAGACCCTTAAAACAAGTCATATGTTGAAATGATTAAATGTTATGGACTAGCATATACTCTGAAACAGTCTTGATGGAGAACTCACTATGATCACAATTACTGATACGAGGTCCATTTTTCTTTTCCACAGCTAAGCAAAGCTATGGGATTCAGGTTTTCTGGCAATCTGTGCTCCCTGCACAGAACAAACATTCTTAATAAACTGCCTTAAGCAGCAGTAGCCTAATAGGAGAGGAAAAATAAAATGCCTGAAATTTATTTTCTTTACAGGAAAAAAAAAGTTTTCAAAGTGTCAGCATTTTGTTCAGTCTGGACTTTTGTAAATTGACCCATGTACCTTTACGTAATATGCATTCATTTCTTGGGAAGTCAGTAATACATTTTACAAAGACATTCCCTCACAACAGGCAAAAATTCAAGCAACTTCACAGCTGCAAAATTTTCCAGTAGAGTAACACAGCCTTAGGATTGGGGAATGGGAGAAAAGTTTGTTCTTGTTGCTGGAAACTGTTTTAGATCTGAAATCTAAAGCAGGAATGCCAAAATATGCATTTCAAAAAGGAATGACCTAACTGCTTTGGCCAACCTGCCAGATCAGTGTTCTCTCCCAGTGATACTGGAACCAAGTATTGAAAACAGAGGAGGTAAGTTTTGTGTTCTGCTGCCTTTTTACTTCTTTTTGCAAACATTCTCCATAAAGAAAATAATATTGATACAGTGAAGCCATAACATCACATGCCAACATTTTCCAACTGCTGAATTTTACTATTAAAAAGTCAGTGTAAAGGAATAATTTCACTGCATTTAAAAGTTGGCATGTGGCAGCTAATAATTTTCTGCTGTTAAACAAAATGTCCAGATTTTAAAATATATTAAATTATTGCTAAGTAGCTTCAAAATATAATTTCTATAGATCTTTATTGAGGATCAGAATCACACTAACATCTAATTCTTGAATTAATATTTGAGATACTGAAAGGCATAAGACAGTAAAAGCATGTGATCACTACACTAGGTGCTTCAACCAAAGATATATTTTAAAGCAATATTCAACATATGATTTGGAATATTGCTATTATGCAGATTAAGGCAGACTAAGATTCTCACACTAAAGCAGCAGAAAACAAATATTATTAGTAGATAATGGTTAAGCAACTGGTTATAATACATGACCTACTTTAACACTAAAGGAGTTTTGCATATTCATGCTGTACAAAATTACCACCTCTAGAAATTACAAAAACAGAGAAATTAGGTCAATAGGAGGATGATCTACAGCACCACTATTTCTGTAGCTTTTCTTTTAAAAATGCATAAAATATCTTATTACAGTATATAAAAAGTTATGTTTCTGTTCTTAAGTGAAAATAATCACTAGTTTCTCAGGAAATATGTGTTTTCCCAAAAGGTACCATCATGTGTGCATTGAATGACGCTGCTAGTCAGCAGGCTCCCATGTTTCCTCAGTTAGGAATCTGACCAACACACAGATGATCAGTATTAACAACTCTTGCCGGATAACTCATGCCTGTAGCCCATGAAAACCCTTCTGTTTACTGCCACTGGATGCTAATGCTTTGAAAGGATTTACATTCTGTCCTGTGACCACACAGGATTTCTTCATTTTCTTTTTACTGAGATAAAAAGACTGCAAGAGTTCCAAATGTATGTGTCAGCATCAGATAGCATGTTGCAAGCAGTTAAATATGGCAAGTTTGTTCTTTGCTGCATTTTACCTATTCATTGGTAAAAGCGAAGTATTCATTAACTGTTCATACAAAAATGAATAAAGATACCTATGGTAAAAACAGAACATATAATCAGTACCTTAGATGTAAGAGAGTGCTATTCATAAATGTGCCCACTATGGATTTGTGCGTTATTTTCACCTTACCAATCTTCATTTCTTAAAGTGTGCACAGTACTGTTTCAGACATATTGAATGGCTCATTCACTACAAGTTCTTGCATTAAAATGTGGTGGTAAGGACAAAAATCCTCCCCCATCCCAATGTTTTTAACATTAAATATGCAAAACTCTTTTGTGCAATTCACTATTACTGTAAATTAGCAGTTATTCTCTTAAAAAATGTTAAACCTTCATCAAATCACAAACCATAAACATTGTTCCATTTTCTCTTTTACATTGAGTCTCCTACTGAATCCATATCATCCGAAGAGAGTGGGCGATACAGGTCCTGTAAGATGAAGTGCAGTACAGATTTGTTTATCTTGTTTGGTTTGTTGCTCTGCAACTGCAACAGTCTCATATTTTTTTTCTGGTACTGTGGACCAGAATGTATTGTTTAACACAAAATAAACATACTCTATATGCTCAGAGTTTTGTTTTAAAGTCATACAATTACTTTTTAATCAACAAATAGATGGAGTTTCAATGTACAGATTCAAAGAGACAACTAGTTTTTTTCTTTGATTCTTTCCTATTAAGCCCCAGTAAAAGAGTATTTGTCTTTTCTGGAGAGTCTCCTAGTTGCTTGTTAACTTGCAATATGAATTTAATCTTAGAGCAAATACATCTCCCTTTTTGCTGTTTCACAAACAGCAGTATAAAGGTGATTATACAAGGTGATCAAAACTTGCCATCTCACTGGTGATGCAGCAAGGATACACCAATATTTGAGCCCCAGAATGCTGATACTGAATATTGCTGTCATCTACATTGTATTGACAATGGTATCTCTTCTCCACAGTTTGTCTGTGTTTGTGGATGTGCAAGAAGACGGCATGTAAAATTCCCCCATCATCCCGTCTTTCTAATGGTAGCCAAGCAACCAGCTCATGACAGCAGAGGGAGCATCTCAGTGTATGGATCCACTTTGTTTTCTCAACAGCCACTTGGAGCATCCTCTGACAGATCAGATAATCCTCAAGTGCCAGAGGTGTTAGGGGATGACACATTGCCCTATCCAGCCAACACAACAATCCTTGCCAAGAAACACAATACCACTGAATCAAAGAGAAAGTTCAGCAAAGAGACGTGGTAGAGACTGTACTATCCTTCAAAGGTGAATTAAGCCTAAGTGATGGTTCAGAGGGTTGCTGGGTAGGCAGACACCCAGCACACCTCATGGCCAAGTTCTGATATCTTTAAGGTGTTTTGGGGGATCCTTTAAACTTCAAACATATTTATGAGATACAAGGCAACAACTACAACACAAAATACAAAACCAAATGAGAATGGGAAGGCTGATGGGGCCAGCTTTAGGGTGCGAGGGTCTTTGGCATTTTTAAATCACAAGATGGTAACTGAGACAAGAGGAAAAAAACCCTAAACCAAACCTAAAAGCTACACAATAAAACAAGGACTTCCTACTGTTAAGACTTTAAAATTTCAAATTTCCAAATATTTCAGTGATCTATGCAGGTTATGTTCTACTTTCAGGCATGATATAAAGGAGATTTAAGTCCCATGAAGGGGACCTTTTATTTCCCTAGAATGCTTACTCCATATGTATTATGCCAAAGGGCATGTGTACATACAGTAGAAGACATATCGGTCCTGCAGAAAAAAATCAGATCTCAAGTATACTTATATTTGTTTGCAAACCATCTAGAGAAAAGAAGAATATTAACAGACCAGATCATCTCATTCTGAGTACTAATTAGTATTTTGAGCATGTACCCTTTGATAATTTCTAATATATAGGAAATAAATCTTTTGATTTTCTAGGGAGTTTAACACACCAAACTTCTGAATAGTATCTTCCAAGTGACTCCTCACTCCTCTGAACTGATATAAAAAAAAATCTCCCAACAAGATATTGCTGAGAATTTTCATGCAATATATAGGGAATATTTTTTGGTTTTTAAAATAACTCTTCTGTGGTTATTTTCAAGTGAAGTAATGTACATGATTTAAGGATCATATTCTCTGTTTTTTTCCACGTACTTTTAAACACTGTAAACATTTTGAATGGTCTCCTTTCTGTGAGAATTTTATTTCCCTATAACTTGCCAAAGAGCACTTACTTTTTTTGCACAGATTAAGAGAAAGACAAAACTTGCCGACTGAATAACACTTGCTGGACACATACAAGTTAAAAAAATCCTTGTAAATAGAATTCAACTTCTCGATCTGATTAGCTATGAGGTAATTTAAATTTAAATCTAATCTTTATTATTTTTATACTGTAAACTCTAGGGAAGTAGAAAAACATTTAAAATAATGTGAAGCGAAAGAAAATCAGGTATAGAGAATGTTTTCACATTAAATGGAGTAACAGTTCTGATTAAAAACAATGAGGAAATAAGCTCAAAGACTATTTAAAAAGCTACTTGAAAAGAACATGGAAGTTTCTGTTATGTATGGGGTCTTTTATGACTGGCATGGCACCTTTTCTGAATCTGTCATTAGTTATAATCTGCTGCAGTAGGAACTATGTGTATGTGCTATGCAAGAACTCTCTACTTCAACTGCTATAAACCTGAATATCAGACGTGTTAGTCCCCTAAGGATAAAACAGAGTTAAGGACATAATGAGTTAAAAAATAGAATCCTAATTTCCTATCTAAGAATAAAGAAATAATTAAGCTACAAGAAAGCATAAATAGAGTATACAGCTTGCAAACTAAAATAGTCTGGAACCAATAATTGGTTGATGCTTAGGCTCAGATAGCTGCTAAGCGGTTCACAGTTCTCTTTCAAGTCCACACTTGAAAGACTGAAATCAGTCTTTACAGTCTTACTTTTCCAAAATATGGACTGAATTTTATGATTATAAAAATGTAACTTATGCTGATTTCTGAATTTCTTGAAAGAACTCAGCCACATTCATATGCAAATGAGAAAGGATAAAGCTTTTTCTTCTGGTTTTTAAGAGTACAAAATTTGATCTGTCGGGCTGAGAGTACTGCTCACATAAGCATGTACCCCAGCAGCATTTTGGGCTTTATTTAAACCAATGGAAAGCTTTCCATCAAAGCCCAGAATTTATTTTTTAAAAAAGGTGAGGGATGAAATGTCAGTAAGTAATTTAAGTTGCCCAATGCATTCCATAATTGGAAAGAACCTTTGCTTTGGAAAATTCTCACAGCTGTACTATTTTTAAAGGTCTATTTTAAAGAATTCACAGGGAAAAATGGCCCCCATTTCTGCAAGTGCCTTGTTTTTGTGCCTCTTAATTCGAAACAATGACTTCATCTCACCTGTACTTCCAAGGAAAAAAACACTGGCAGCCTGCCCAGACTCCTCAGCATTTTGAAGTAACAAGTATACAGCTCTCTGATAGCACTAGGATGGGAATGCTGAAGAGCTGACCCATTAGTTACCTCAAGGATATGCTAGGTCACTGCCCCATTTCACCTTGCCATTACATACCACTGGCATCCCTTGCATGTCATGTCATGTAAGAACAGGCGCTTCACTAAACATAAACACACAGAAAGAGGGGCAGAGAAAAAACAATTTACACAGCTGAGTTGGCATTCCCAGGATCCAGCATCTCATTTGAGTTCTAAAGCAGTAGCTCTCTCAAACTGTGCATAGAAAATCTAGACCAATCAGAAACCCAGCCATCACCTTCAACCCAGTCTAGCAACCAACACTCTTTATTTGGGATAGTAATACCTCTCCTCTCAACACTGGGACATGGAGGGAACTGAAATCGATCTCTTTTGTACCAACACTTCAAAAGCCTCCTAGGGAATAAATTTCTCCTGCTGGCTTGTCAACCCTCTAGCTGAAGCCACGAAGAGAAAGCAAAATGTTTTTGTTTAATGACAACATGGCATGTAAAATAACCTGTCCTCTAAACAAAACTTAAATGGCAACATACAAAAGATGTTGCATAAATAATAGAACACCATTTATGCTGACATCAAGAATATGAAGATTAGAGAGCATTGTTCAATGGCTGTTCATAGAATTGGTTTAGTCACTGGAATACACATTATAACCTTTAATGACACAATCAGGTTTTTACACTGGACTTCTAACTCCTTCATTTCACAAGTCAAACATGAAAGGAGCTGAAATAAATTCTCAGAGCAAGGGTAAAGTTTCCCTCCCTAAATACTGGAGCAGTTGATTTTGTAACCTAAATAATATTATTGCAATGCATTTTTACATTATTGGAATCTGGTGTCATATGAATTAATCTGGTTTTATATGAATGGTTTTATCAGGTAAAAAAAATTGCCTAAAATAAAGCCAGAAAAGCATGAAGGGTCAAGAGGTCAAGAACACTGGGTATGAATAGCTGAGAAAATAGTTCAACTCTTTAGCAATGTCTTATCTCTCCTGTAGTTTAATTCAATACTTATTTTCTTTAGCATTAGCAATGTGATTATGTTACCACTACACAGTCTTTTGCATCTGTAACACTGCCACTCAGTGATCCTGTTACACTTCCACATACAGAACCCAGATAAGAAGCAGCTCATCTGCTCTCCTCTTCAAATTTGAAAGTCAGAAAACTTGTGACTAAACCTCTCTGTGCCTAATGGTGCTGACCACATGGCTTCCACTCACCCATCCACAACCTAATCAGAAAAGTATTTCATCACTGTAGGGATAGAAGCCTCAGTGATGGGAAAGGAAGTTTAGTAAAGTTACCAATGAAAAGAGACAACTCAGCAAGAAAATCCACTGTATACTGATATCATCCATCTAAACACACACCCTTGCATTACCAATTTATAATTCATTTGGAAGACTCTTTGTTCCCTCTTCAGTGACTTAGTAATGATTCATTAATGAGCTTTGAGAGTAAGAACAGGCATGGAAGTCATTGCATTCAAGAAAATTTTTAGTACCGGTTAACTTCTATCTTTCCTGTCTGTGTACCAGATGATGAAAACCATGCCACTACCCTGAGACTTCAAGCTGCTGCTTACAATCGACTTCCATTTCTGTAAACAAGTCACAGCAGAAACCCATGGTTGTATCCCAGCCCGAGTTAAGACTTGGGCATGCACTATTCCTCAGCAACCTGGTACCTCCTGGACATGATAAAGGGAGCTGCGCTATTCCTAATCTGGATATCTAAGAAATCAGGTCTGCACCAGCCCCTAAAATTAAGCACTTCCCAAATCCCCTGATTTTGAGAGATGCAAATTCTGTCTTTATTTAAAAACTGGAAAGACTGAAAAAACGTGTTCAAACCGTGTTTATAATCAACTCTGAGAGCCAGAGCACTGCCATAGGGAAGCTTTCATTGGGAACTGACCACAGTTTAGAAAATAGCAGAAGATACACGGACATTTGTCCCATTGCTTTTGAACAGATACAATTAATTAAATCAACATGGGAAGCTTCTTAGTTGACAAGTAATATTTTTTCAGAGGGCTACAGCAGCAATTAGGTGCTATTTTAATTCTGCATGCTTAGGTAGATTCCTCTATATGTGATAAGTAGGAGGAACCTCACAGCTACTAAGAACCAGCAAAGTGACTGATGAACCTTGTGCTGCCTTGGTATCAATAGTATTTTCTCTGCACAAGGGTATGATATCACAGCTAAATTCCACAGTGCAGTCTCTCACTTTTCTTCAAAATCAAAGCTGTTCATAGATTTTGCAAGTGACTTACATGCCCATGGCAAATTAGAACAAAAAAAGTCTCTGACAACACGAACATTTCTTCACAGTTGTGAAATGTTTGGAAAATAACTAAAATAACAACAAACAAAAATTTTGTAAAAAAGAAGAAAGATACCCCTTTTTTCCACTTCAAGGATACACCAATTCTCAGCATACTTAGCATTTCAACAGGCACAGGACACTTGTACTCCAGTTTAGACTGCTGTACAAACACAAAGACTATAGCTGCACTCTTCCACCCTATGAACTCTACACACAAGGAATCAGTGGTGAGAAGGCTATTGGATAATGGCTATGCTAGCTTCTCCCCAGCCACACTCAGAAATCAGTTTCTTTATTTTCTTACCCTCTGTTTCCGTAGGCTTCCTGGGCTTGTGGGAGATGGGCTTGGAGACTTCCCGGAGCGGGGAGTAGAAAGCTGGCTACCAGGGGTTCCATTCACTAAAATGACAATAAATTGGAAAAAAAACCCAAATAAAAAGCATTAAAAGTGATGAAATAGTTAAAACAACATATTTCTTTTCATTCTTTCTTGCACAGACTAATTCACTTTTGCTTAATGTTTTAAGCACCAAACAAGGCAATTCAGAAAAAAGCTGTTTCCTCAGACTTTTGGCTCGTGAAGCCAATTTTTATTCAGAGTGCAAGCAAATAATAAACAAACTTGAGAAGACTGTTCAGTCAATGGCAGAACACACAATCATGTTTTCTTAAACTGTATTGTTCCTGTGCTTGAAATTGAGAGAGAGCAAGGTGCTTTGTTAGCCTTAACAGGCACTTGCTATATATGTAAATGTTCCCATTCCATTTATATATGGCTTGAAGTGCTTCATGCTTGCAGGAACATATCAGCTGCTTGCTGCTCCTCACTCATTCATTTGAAGAGATTTTGGCAATACTATCTGACCTAAACATCACCTCAGACTTAACAAAGAAAAGTTTTCCAGAGGCAAATCAATTGGACAGAACACCTCTCATCTGACTTTGAACAAAGCATCACTTTCTCAAGAAGTTCCTTCATATAGGTCAGTGCATATCATTTTGGAAGAATCTTTGCATGCATATGATATTATCCAGTAAATTAACAAACCAATACCAGCAGAGGACAGAATTCTACTACAAAGTAATCACACGAGAGGCTATTAGTAATGTTCACACTGACAGAAAGAGTACAAAGCATGTACCACAGAGATGCAAACATTCTGAAACAAGCAGCTGTTATATCACATTTGTCAGCACCAGGAAAAAAAGAAGGGCAATCAAATTCCCAGATTCTGAACTTCAGATAATAATTACACACGGGGATCTCAACAAGGCATTTAACTTACCTTCTATGAGTTCTAGCATGGACAAAATCTTACTGTTTAACCTGATAATGGCAAGCAGCAGGATCCCTGCTCTGTACTAAGCCAAGCTGTAGCCAAACTGAGAAGCAACGGGATTAGTCAAGGATAGCTGGGGCTGCTCACAGAGTGAGCTGAATGCGATGCAGGATTCATAAGCAGAAGCCTTTTCTGCGTAAGGCTGACGTCTTCAGAGCAGCAGTGGGAGGTGCAGGTGCTGTCTTAGGGCTACATCAAAGGTGTCAATTAAGCATAATGCTGCTGCTTCACAACGCTGAGCCATCGCAACCCCCACTCGCTTTCCATGGAGCCCTGAAAGCCTGAGGTATTTTATGTGCTGTATACTGAATCATAATGAAGTGCCTTTGGGGGCAATATACCAAATGACTCATCTGAAAATCAAAATGACAATAAATCTTGTAAAACCTTGGCTGACTGGCAATCTAGCAAATGCTAATTCCTTTGGATAACAGAGTAGGAATTTTTAATAGAATTTTTTACTTTTTACATAGCACATTGTTCACACTGGCTAGTACTGGGGACAGACATTACAAGGAACATGAACCACACCATACACATCAATAGAACACATTGTGCTGCATGATAAATAATGACCACTTAATAGTGGTCCACTATTAAGCTATTAGTGATCACTAATAGCTTAGATACTATGAGTGGTAAAGTCTCAGCATCACTTTGATCAAGGCATTGTTTACAATAAAGGTGAAATACACTTGCATAACCATAGGAACAACAACTAACAGGATTTAAATAGGCTAGTTTTCTAGAAAACCAGTCCATTCTTCTAGGCTTTGAATTCTTCTTGTACAGAGGACAATGATTTGCAGGAATAAGCACTGATTCAAATCTGCCAAGAGTGTGTGGGAAAGCACATGCACATGGGCACATTCACTGAACTTTGTGAAGTACTCTGCAAAACAATCCACAGGTCTGGTGAATGACTAAAGTCAAATTTATTATCAATACTTCTGAAAATATATAGGAAAAGTGTAAGATGAGGACATTAAACATGAGCATTCTCTAACTTCTAAAGGGCTTCTTATAAGCAATTACATTATTATTAAGAAACCAATGTTAAATTATTACTACATGATAGTAAAAAGCTAAATATTATTTGTATGGAGATGTCCTCAAGACTGCTGAGTAACAACATTAGTGCTCTGCCTCCTCTTTAAACCAAGCAGATCCTTATCAATGTGTGAAAACGTAAGATAACAGCTGCACTTGAATAAATCTTGTAGCAGTAGAGATCCATTCCTGTTCCTTATAGATTAGCTGACTCCTTCCCCATAACTTTCAAGAGTAGTTTTTTTCTTAGAATTACTATTACAATTATTCTGTCCTGACAATAAAGACTTGAGGCTACCAAGTGGAACCAGACAAATAGATACAATGGTGTACTTGACTTGATGTATTTCCCACATGCACCATGTTGATGAGTCTCTAAGATGAGAATCAAAGTATTATAAACCATAAAAATGACTCATTTGCTATCACCAGAGCATCCATACTGTCTAAACTAAGCTCTAATACTCTCCCAATAGCATTTTTTAAGAGAAAAATTATGATAGTTGTGCTTGTGCTGGTCATCTGTAGCGTGAAAAGAATACAGTTAAGGAATCAAGTCCCTCAGGAAATTTAAGTGGCGTTTGCTTACCTCCTTAGTCATACCCAAAATACAAAGGTGTTGAGTATTTAAAACACATAGCTGGAGTTTTGTGAGCATACAAGGACTATCTGTGGAGAAATGTTTAGGAAACCCTAGAGATAACAACATGGGGGATGAGATTGCTTTGACCAATTTTTAGGTACCTATTGTGCTGGATTCTACATCTACAATAGTTTCCTAGACCTTATTTTAACTAGGTTGCTATTGTAGCACGAATTCTGTCATTCCCAAGAAACCATCTAAGACAGACCTGATGAACAGTGTTGGAGAAGCATTCACTGCAGTGCAGACTTCTAAAGTTAGGTAACATGAATCCAAACCCACGTATCTAGAAGTTTAGGATATGCTGGAGATGAAGAGAAAATAATCAAAATACTTCCAACCTACAATTCTGGTGGATTTTATTCCAAGTGCAGAAATCCTTTCAATAAGCTCTGATGACTGAAGGCCAATGAAAATAGAGCCAACTTAAACAGTCACCTGGATGATGTGAGTTCTATTTTCTGCTCTTTCTACTCATCATCAGATGAACCATGCCATTTTTACTCCTTGTCTACTTAGGCAGAACGATTTCACTGTCCTCATCATGTTGTCTGTCTTGTGGATGCTCTACATACACTACTATTACTAGTGATATTATTAATATAATGCTTAAGACAGACATCACAACAGCAAAGAAATGGTAATTCCTGGCAATTCCCCAGTCTACTACAGGGGTCTTCCTTTTTTTGCTTCTTATTCACAGCTTGCTGGCCATTCCACATCTGACTTTAGTTCCTTGTGAGTCAGTATCCTGAATTTGCACATAGAGTTCACATTAGGTGCTGTCTAGCAGGAAGAGGATTCTGCTCCCCTTCCTGAAATCCATTGGCAATTACAACACAATTCTTACATATACTGCTCACAACCAGATAACACACCAACAGATATGTAAATAAGATCTGTAATATTTAACGATGCATTCCTGCTAAGTACAATAATCTAGTCTGAAATGCTCTAAAATCCATTTCTAGGCAGAATGCATTACTGCATTCTGTATCTGCACTGCATTCTCACTGTGTGACACTGCACTTGCACCTACAGGGAACCTTGATGCAGATAAAGACATATTAAATAGGTAAATCACTGTTGTAATTAATCATATTACTCATTGAGGCACAAAGTTTCTTGGCACTTTTTATTCATAAAATAGCAGGGGTCAGAGATCTCAGTTTAGCAAGCAGCACCCTCCCAATGTCTCATTAAAAAGAATTATCCAGTAAAAATTTCACAGGTGAAATATGTAATAAAAAGCTACAAAAGTAATCAAATTATTGTGGCTGTTCTGAACAGATGCTTGCCATAGCTTAGTTGTGAACGATCCTTACTCTCTTGCTGAGGATGCATAATAGAACAAGAAACTCATCTTTGCTTTTCCAGTAGCTGGCACTCACATGAAGGTAGAAAACCCCAGAAAATAGGATACCATAATCTACAGAGATAAATGGACATGAAGGTTTCCACATGAAGATGTTACAAATCAGTAAAAATGCTGTAAATGCTTCTTTGCTGGCATTCCAATAAATGTATTTTGATAGGGCATCTTTTAATTAAACAATAAAAAGAAAGTGGTGAAAGCTGGACTAAAGTATGAAGTTTCAGTCTGAGATGCTGCCAATGCCACTGCTCTGCACTAAAGTCATACTTTTCTATAATGTTTTCGTTGATCTGTTAGCATCTTCTACTTTATAACAGGTGT
Organism: Upupa epops; assembly: GCA_013397515.1. Taxonomy (NCBI): domain Eukaryota; kingdom Metazoa; phylum Chordata; class Aves; order Bucerotiformes; family Upupidae; genus Upupa; species Upupa epops. The sequence goes on from VZRI01001583.1 coordinate 85,927, forward strand.
AGAAGTTTCTGTTTACAAAAGTTGTTTGCTAAACACAAGAGCCTATGTGAAGAGGAAAGTGCAGACTAAGGGAAAAGCACAAGCTTTTTTGCAGCTAAAACTTATAAATTACTAGAACAGGCTAAACTAAAACGATTCATAAAAGGCATAGCAACATGGGTGGGTCATATTCAGTAACTGCTAGAAAATGATGAATGAGAGACTACTACTTGACCATGTCTCAATTATTCTCCAAGCTTGTCACTGTCCTGTCCAAAATGTTACTGTTTTGATAAACTTAACGTGGTTACAACATAGTTACGGAACAAACTGTATCCTGAATCTTTGTTTTTATTTGTACATAGCTCATTATTTTTTGCTTCACTCCAAAAGACATTAGTTTGTCCAGAGCACCACATTAAACAACTGCCTTCGCTGAGCTGTAAGGGCAAGGCTTTGTGGGTTCTACTTTAGCATGCAACTAGTTAAGGAAAATCCTAAATAACCAGTACTAAACAAATAAACATACCCCTGTCAACTGCAGACAAGACCCAAACACTACTTTCTCCTTATTAACATACCAGCAGATTGGAAGTGCCAGTACAAAAGACCACCTTTAGGTCAGGTTTGCATTTCCATCCCAGCAGCCACCAGTATCTGAGTAAGTCACTGGTATCTGCATTAGCCACAGAGTATAGGGTGTAGCTTCACTGGGACTACAAATCCCAAATGCTGAGCCCACACTGATCCTTATGCAAGGATGATATGGTAGCACTTTTACCTCAATGGGGAGTCAACTATATTTGAATTATCAAGCAGAGAAGTGCCATAGACACATAGACATTGCAGACAGGCTGGAAATCTCAGAAGACATGAACCTTCTATAAAAACATGATTTCCTGAAATCCACACGTAGCCTTAGAATGCGGATAAATACCTCTTGTTTTTATTTCTGCACTTCATCAGAATGCAGCTGATATCTGTAATCTTGACTGATAATTCAATCTAGTAACTAACTGAGAGAGCATCTACACAAACATAAGATTTAATGAAATTTTCTATTTTGAACTGTTTTGCCTAACTTGAAAGACCAGGCTTCTCAAATCCGTGTGAATGGAATACCAATTCTGACAATGTTTCTTTATTCAGGTTTAATAGTCCTCTTTAAGAGGACTATTCAGTCCAACCAAATCTATTTCCCTTACTGACTTGATTTTTGTAATAGGTTTTAAAGGATAAAAGAGTTCTAATGATTAGTAAAAAATACAAACAGCATAAATAAAAAATTAAAAGGAAGCCAAGATCAAAGTAAAAATCATTTGGAACACCCTAGGTCTGTGGGATGACTCCCTCACTCCCATGGGTTTGTACTTCTGGCTTCAGGAAAGTTTCACTTCTACATATTTATTACAAAATAGGTCAGCTGAGTACCTATAACAGTGTGAACAAACACATGTGATCTTGCCAAAGACAATATGATACATTGCGTTCCTTCCCTTGGGATCCAAAAGACTTTCTTGTACAAGGTGGCCAAAGAAGAGCTGTTTCTGCATAAGGGCCTAGGGATGAAATATCCCACTAAATGAAAACCTATCTTCTTGTGAAGAAACATATCTACATCTTGTTTTCTAAATAGCTGAGAAAAGAACAATCACCCACTCTAGTGAAGCTTTCAGCAAGATTCTATTTCTTTATGCTAAACCACTTTTTGCTTTAGGGAGCATCTACAGGCTCTAGCTCAACATAGTTTCACAACTGTTTTGCCCAAATACAAGTCTGTAAAAAACCAACAGAGCCCTTGGTAGAATGACCTACTGTACCATTCTTCACATACATTCCCTTTGCTGTAGGTATGGATCAACCCAGTTTCTCCTGAAATAGACACTTGTGGCACTAAATAACTGAAACTTCTAAATAACTCTTCTTAACACAATAACTGAATCACTCCTTTAAGTAAGGGAACAGAAAACAACTCAGAAGGGAGGAAATTGAGAAGGAAATTATTTTGAAGGAGGTGAGGGCAAACCTTGAAAAGACGGGTCAGGATTTCAGAGGCTAAATCAGAGATCACCTGAATGCAGTGTCCTTCTTTAATTACATGGACTGATAATGGTACAATAACTCCAGCTGTCTCATGCTGCTCTTGATTTGATTAGAAATGATCATGAAGATGTAAACACTGCTTTCTTTAAGTCTGCTACCCCATCTCCTGCACTGAAGCTGCCACTAATGGTGCTAATTGGTAGCTGGATAGAATCTGAGAGCTACTGAATAGCCATCACTTACAATTTTCAGTCAGCAGCAACAGGCTGATACCCAGTCTCACTGAAATTCAGAATTCAACATCTCTTTTTTGATGTCCTTTCCCAGATAGCATTTGATGCCAACAAAAAACCCCAAACAAAACATCAAAGCATTTTACAGTCTTTAGGATGACATCAGAAAAATTAAACAGAGGCAGGATTATCAGTAGATAAAGCACTTGGAACCAGACTTCAGCCTTCTGCCTGCCTGGCAGGTCACTCTACCTTTCTCTTCTTTTCTTTGTTGCATGACTTCAAAAAATGATACACCTTTCCGTGTTTGGGATGTGTGTGTATTGACTTTGATCTTGAACAAAGACTCTACTACTTTCTCTTGAGTAATTTCTGTGCTTATCCCTAAAGAAAGAAACATCCCTAACAGTTGTTTAGAGAAAAACTGATAGAGGTTTTATGTTCTTGAAAACCAATACTTGAGGGCAAGTTCCCATTTAGTATAATATTGCTCCTTTTATGACAGTAGTATTTATGCAAATACTCATGTACATAAGGTTAGGAATACACTTCCTTTGAGAGTCACACAATCTGACTTTGCTATTTGCACAAAGCAAGCACAGAAGGTACAGACAGATAAATCAGATCCATTGTTCCTCTAAAATTAACTCCTATAGAAGTGGTTTTAATAGTTTTTCCTTTTTAAACTGTAATGTTTAGAGCAGAATAACAGAGTAATAGAATGACTGAATAATTGAATAATAGAATAGTTGAAAGGGACCCACAATGACCATGTAGCAACTGCTTGGCCGCTCAGTGAGCTAACTTCAGAGTTCACTGAAGGTTAAAGCAATATACTAAGGCAATATAGAGAGCAATGAAGCAATGCCTCAGCCTCCTTTTCTCCAAACTAGACAAACCCCAAGCCTTCAGCCACTCCTCATGCTTTCCTTCTCTTTCACCATTCTTTGTTTTCCTGGGAATCAGACAGCTTAACTTCCTTCATAAATTGTGGGGCCCAGAACCGCAACATTACTCTAGGTGAAGCTGCACCAAAACTAAATGCAGTAGGATAATCACTTATTTCAATTGTCTGGATATTCTATGTCTGATGCACCCCAGGATGCAGTTTGCCCTTCTGGCTGCCAGGACAAACTGCTGACCATGAGACTATTGAGCCTGCTGTTGACCACCACCTTCAGACTCCTTTCTGCAGGGCTTCACTCCAGCCACTCCTCTCCTAATTTACACTTGTGGCTGGTGTTAGCAAGGCATTTGGATTTGTCAAGTTTTGTCCCACAAATGATGTCCAACACTCTATACAGATCCCTCTACAAGGCTTCTGGTCTCTAGGGAGAGTCAACAGAACCTCCCAGTTTGGCATCATTAATGAACTTGCTAATTGTGCATCCATCTCCTGCATTTAGGTCAACAACAAATACATTGAATATAACTGTCCCTGGAATTAAGGCCCAAAAAACACCGGTGGTTATCCTTCCACTGAAACTCTTTGAGCCCTGCCATTCAGCCAATTCTCCACCCAGGCTCCTACCAGTTGACAAAGTGTTCTGTTAGCACCCTATACATTCCTGAGGGCTTTGTCTAATGTCTTTCTGTAAGAAAATCTAAATTACACTGTTCAAATAATACTGTAGAACAGGCAATTCCATGGACAATCTTTTGACAATCTTGTGTATGGCTATTTCCTGTAAATTTACTTGTTTTAAGTAAGATATTTTTCAGACAGGTAAATTTGTCATTGGCACAGAGCTATCCAAAATTGTTTACTTTTTTAATATTTTCACTATGCTGTTTCTTTTCCTATTATAATTTTAATGACATATTAATTATTGTTGTTGCATAATGAAAACATTCATCTTTTTCATAATCTCTGAAAGAATATCCTGACTTTTTGCAATGATAGAGAATGTAATGGGATTCTGCTCAGAACCCTGAATAAACCTCAGCTGCAGGAAATTAGGATTTACCCACCTGCACTTTTCCTGCCAGTAAAACCAGTACTATTTCTCTCAGGACCAAAACCAACAAGGTATCACATTGTCAACATGGCAAAAACATTACTAGTCCCATTGCAGAAATATTTGTATGTAGAGCAGGACAATTACTCCACACAGAAATGAAACTGCACAGTTCCATGTCATTCTATATTCATTAGAAAAAACCCTGAAAGTCCATCACATTGACAGAACAAGCAGGGCCTCCTTTGCTAAAGTTTAATTTCACTCTGTTCCACCTAGCTACAAAAAAAGCTACATAATAGATGTTTAAGAAAGAGCTAGTCTAGGGTTCATACTTACAATTGATACTTCTTCCCATTCCCTCTTTTCAGGTTTCTCTACTTCAGTTGTTAGGATGTGTAGGAGGCACATTGTCTCCCACATCCAGGCCTTCATCTCTTATTGTGTCTTGCCCACCTTCCTCCTTCCTTGAGCAAAGATACTTTTCTCTTTAAGGAAGTATTCTTGTGAAACACATGGTTCTAGCTCGTCTGCACCTCCAATCATTGAAACCAGCTAGGGATACCTGGGCTACGCTGGTCATCACCTGGAGCTGGATGTAGTTGCCAGTATGATATTCATGCCCTTATTGGCAAAAGACTTAAGAGTAGAAAGAATGAGATGGCTTATAGGCAGCTCTAATGTTTGCCTCTTGCAAAATCCATATTCACAAGGAAAGCTGAAAATGCTGCACTGGGTCTTCTCAAGTGGACCACATCAAGGTCTGTTTGTACTTTCAGGCACCAATACTTCAAGTTATGGAATGCATTTGTACATCTGTAATTGCATTCTTTCTCTGTCCTGCCGTGTTTTCCTCAATAACCTCATTGCCTCCAGCCTGTCCTTTCCTCACTGCTGCTTCTTAACTTCCTCAAAACAAAATACTAAAAAGTTTGTGAAATCAACCTTTTGATGCATAACTTAGACTACCTTCTGCATTGTGCTTATTCAGTTCCTAGTACAAAGAGTGTCCCTTTTTTGTCAATCTTTAAATATTGGCAGCAAAAGCCAATGGAAAACAAAGTACATTGAACCACAGTGATGCCAGAGTATGTTTTATGCATCAGTGAAGAATTATTTTGCATTGTGAAGACAATTCATCTCAAATGCAAATGAGAAAACAATTCTAACTCTCAATTGTTTCCTATGTACAATGGTTTTACACAGAAATGTGGACTCTTAAGCACGTTGCCTATTGTATGGAAACAGTTTGGTTGCTGCTGTTAAGAAAGAATTCACATGTGCTTTACCTGAGCTAGTAGAAGCAGGAGACTTGCTGCGTCGGGATGGACCCGGGCTCTTGGTGGTGCTCCTACGTGAAGCCGAAGCTATTTTGGTATAGGAAGTGGATTTCACCACCCGACATTCTAAAAGACAAAGAAACTGCATAAGTGAGCAATTAAGAAAGTCAGTAAGATCCTGTAAGAGAAAGAGTGCTGAAAAGCACAAACATTTAGCCCACGCTTGTTTTCATTCACCTTGAGGAGTTTTATGGGAAAATATAAAATCTATATAAATGGCTCCATTAAAATCCAAGTACAGTATGTACCACATCCCAGTCAAAGAACTGCTGCAGTAATCCAGACTTTTAGGTACCATGGTTACTGCTAACAATCAGGACAGCTTAAATTAACAGTGCTGAGACGACACATAAAATGCATTTGCTTTTGAACATTTCAGCACAAGCAGTGCAGCGAGTATTTTGTAAACAATCCAAAACCAATGTAAACATTTCCGCCAACATAGGCAGTCTCCTCTAGAAGAACAGGAAGGCTGCTTTTATATATCATCGTGTTAAGACTATGCAAGGTGATGCAGGTGTCTGTCACTCAAGAAAGATTTGAAGAAAGTGAAGCAGGTTTGTTGCTCCTGCTTAATCCTCTGGTGAGCAACAGCCCACATTGAATAGCACATGCAATTCATCATAGGTTGAGGGAAATGGCACTACTTGCTCAATAAAATCAATGAAGAGGTGAAATTGCCCTCCCACTTGAGAACATTGCAAGATGTTGAGGTTAGTGTTTAAATACACCCACACAACTCTGTAGGCATTCTTGCATTACGCCTGCAAAATGGTTCCTGGTCTGAGGATGAAAGAACTTAGTGTGCATAATGCTGATGTCTTGTACTCATAATGGATATTAAATTAATCATCAGACATATTACACAGTTGGGAAAAAAAAGATTTCAACTTGTTAGCCAAGGTACAAGCAGAGGTCTGCACTAATGTTTATACTGTCTTCACCTGACGATGTCAGTATGCTTCACTGGTTTAAAAATACACCAGTAAACATGTAGTTCTGCATCAGACTTGTTGCTCATTTTCTTCCTATAGTTAAGGTTCCTCAACATAGGTTAAGAGAAATAAACACAAACTTTTTTTCTCCCTAGTCAGAAAACACAACGTACAAGCCTGCACATTATATAGTCTTCACTAAGGATGATCAGTGGAGCCTGTAACACAGTTTAGAAAACAAAGAAATAAAAATGACCATAACTAATTAGGTCAAAAATATCCACATCATGAAAGATATTTCTCTTGGCTGCCCTAACTGTTTGTCTTCATCAAGCTATTGAAGGAATTAGATGGAAGAACTGATGCCTTACTGCAGCAACACTGACCACAGCTGACTAGAGAAATGCCCTGGTCTTCCCAAACTCTCCCACCTTCCTCATGTCGAACAGCAAATATTTTGCTGTTGACATTTTATGTGATTCATTGATGATTACTCTTATTTTATACTGAATTGACAAGTAGAAATGGAGAAAAATATCTGTTGTAAGAAGAAATTACCAACTGAAAACAAGACAAGTCAGATGAAAACTGTCAATTACACTCTGCTAGGTAACTACAGAAGGAACCTTACACTAATGTAGTGGCATAAACAGCAGCTCCAGATATCTATACATGTCAAATATTTCTCTTACTTGAAAGCAAAGGCTTAAAATGCCCAACACCCACCAGCTAGCTTGTCTGGTCTTGTAAAAACATGACCCACTGTGGGCCTCATTACAGAAATCAGGGAACTGAATATTCTAGTGGTCAAGAAACAAGATTAAAGTAGAATGCCCAGTGAAGCTGATACAATTAGCATATAGCTATTTAACAGAATAGCTTGAACCCATGAAGAAAACAGCCAGCTACTTTCTGTAATATAATTTAATATGTAAAAAGCTTTTCTGTTTCCAACATGATCTTATGATAATCAATGATCTTGAAGGCCCCATCCAAACTACATGATTCAATGATTTTAAGATTGTGTATTTCAACACATATTTCTTCTCATAGTACTTAAAAGGACAGGCAGAAAGTAGTAGAAAAACAAAGAAGAGACAACTAAATGCCATTCTACTGATATAATATAATTGATGACAATATTCAAGATAGCCTTCATATCCTTTTAACCCAACCCGTTAAGAAATTATAGGAAAATAACTAAAGTTCTGCTCATGTGCTACAGAGGGGTGTTACCATTTCTGGAAAAAGGAAGGCTAGCTGGCAGTTGGGTAGACCCACAAGATACAGCCCTTGATTATTACTCACTGCCAAAATTCTAATGTTAAGGAGTGGTCTGCAAATTGTCTCTATGTGCTATACAGAGACTACGACTATGAAGTCTCTCAGGAGACAATGGTGGATGGTGTATCCATTCTGAAGATGCATGTAGCAATCCAACTGAGGTGTGTGTATTTTAATGCACAAAGTATGGGCAACAAGTAGGACGAACTTGAAGCCTTGGTGAGCCA
>VZRI01001584.1:152-23253 GCA_013397515.1 Upupa epops
GGGTGTCATGGAGTCTCCTTCTCTGGAGATATTCAAGACCCGCCTGGGTGTGTTACTGTGCGACTTGGTGTAGGTACTCCAGCTGTGGCAGGGGGATTTGACTAGATGATCTTTCGAGGTCCTTTCCGATCCCTGATGATTGTATGATTATGTCACTAGTGACTTTGGAGTAAAGATTGACACTCACCTCTCAGCCTCATTTCTGGTAGTGCTAAGGAGCTATAAGATCTCCTCTAAGCTTCCTTTTTATTTCAGACTAAGTAACCCCAGTTCTCACAGCCACTCCTCACAAGACTCATATTCCAGGACCTTTACTACCCTTGTTGCTTTTCTTTGTACTTTGTCCAGCATCTCAGCATCCTTCTTGTACTGTCCAAAACTGAAAGTTCATCTCAGCCTGTCGATCCAGACTGTCTAGATCCCTCTGCAGAGCTTTTCTACCCTCAAGCAGATTGACACACCGGCCCAATTTGATGTCATCTGTAAACCTGCTGAGGGTTCACTCAATCCCTGCATCCAGATTGTTGATAAAGATATTGAACAATATTGTCCTCAATACTGAGCCCTAGGGAACACGATTTCTAAGTACCTGCCAGCTCAATTTCACTCCATCCAACACAGCTCTCTGGGCTCAGCCATGCAGTCAGTTTTTACCCCATTGAAGTGTCCTCCTGTCTATACCATGAGCCACCAGCTACTCTAGGAGAATGCTATGGGAGACTTTGTCAAATGCTTTACTGAATTCTAAGTAAACAACACACACAGCCTTCCCCTCATCCACTAGGTGGGAGGTTGGTCAGGCAAGACCTGCCCTTTATGAACTAATGCAGACTGGCACTGAACCCCTGGCTGTCCTGCACTTGCTGTGTGAATGTGCTCAAGGAGAACCACTTCATAATCTTCCCTGGTACCAAGGTCAAGCTGACAAGTCTATAGTTGCCCACATTATACTTCCTCCTCTTCGTGTGAATGGGCATCACGTTAGCAGCCTCCACTGTCTTGGCACCTCCTGTTAGCCAGGAGCATAGATAAATGATGGAGAGTGTCTTGTCACGCTTCTACAGCAGCTCCCTCAGCTCCCTTGGATGGATGTCTCTTGGCCAGATAGATTTGTGAGCATCCAGGTTGTTAAGTGTTTCCTCTTGTATTATATCCTGTTCTCTGTCCCTGCCTTCCCGCCCAGGAGGCTGAATACCCTGAGGAGAACAGGACTGGTCATTAAAGACTGAGGCAAAGAAGACATTAAGTACCTCAGCATTGTCAACATTACTGGTTTTAATGTTTTTCTCATCTTCTTTGATGTAGGGGATATTATAATTACTAACAATACACAGAAATGGCGCCTGCTCATCATCATAAAGTAAAAATAACATTGCTTCTTTGATTGTAAAGGACTTTGAAATAACACAACTTTGTGAGACATTTTTCTTCCATATGCTTCAAAGATACGAGAGAATTTAATGGGATTTCTTCTTTTCTCTAATAGTGAGACAACAATCCTTTATTCCAAAACCTCTGAAGCCCAGGATTATAAGATATTTCCCAGCAACCAAAGGTATTTTTGATTTAAAAGCTTTCAGCAATGACATTTGCACAGTACTAATAGATCTGCAGCATGACTATGACTACAGTCCAATTACCATGATGACGCAGGAAGAACAGTCTATTCTAGGCTTTGATGGCTGTTCATTAGGCCATGTCAAGAGGAGCATATTCACAAGAGCCCACTCACAAGCCTCAAGTGTCTCTACACTTACTGGGGGACTAGGCCAGAATATGGCAAGTTGTCATCATAATTCAGGCAAGTTCAGAGCTTACGAATAACATGTCCAGTAAAGACAGGCAGAGTAATGAAAAGAGCAAGGGGAAGAGATGAGAATAGTAGGAAAAATTCTGAACACTACACTGGCCATTTTGTTGTTTTCTTTCGCATTTCCTAATTCCTTCGTCTTTATTCTTCCCGATTGAATAACAGGCTGTCTGGGGAAACTTTCTAAGTCAAAAGAACAGAAACATCTACAAAAGATGAAGGTAAGGAGCTACTACTGTTCAATCAGTGGAAAGCAAAAAAACTGAGACCAGCTTTGAAATTACTGTAATGTCTGCAATCACAGCAAATTGCATCTGCTGCCAGATATCTTACCAATATTTCTATAATTTTAATGCCTCTGTCGCTTAGCTTCTAAACCAAGAAATAACCACTTATATTTCCTGTAGAAAAACACTGGCACTGTGTATTAAAAAAATATTCAATAGCCAGCCTGTCTATATAGACTTTTTCCTATACTGGAATCATTTAAATAATGGATTTTTTTAAATAGTCTAAGACTTTTAAGAAAGTATTTAAGAGTGCAAAATCATTCCCATTTGAGAGACATGATTTGTCTCCACCATAAAGAAGAGATAAATTAATGAAAGTATATAAAAGCAATTTATCTGAATGCTCATTACAGAGATGAAGAAGATTTATTTAGCTTAAGAAACAGAAAATTGTTGAGAGATCAGGGCATGCAATTTAAACTTACCTTGTAGCAGGTCCTTCTTAGAAGTCTAAGACAGCCATATGGATCAGTCTCTATTATAATGATTATATTTAATAATTACATATTATGAATTAACTAGTTTAATGTTTATGCAGAAATCCCACCAGTCTCAGCACAGCATCTCAAAACCCCCAACCTAACACATTTATTTTAATAAAGACTTAATAAAAGTTTACCAGAAAATGTTTCTAAATTATTGATGTCAATGACAAGAATTCAATGACAGGAAATTACTTCTATGTATTTCTGAACACTAAGTGAAGGCTAGGTGCATTACTGAGTCTTGGACTACACTACCATGTTAGAACATTTTTGGCTTGTGAGCACATCTCTTATCTTTCATAGCAGGCTATGTTTGAAACTACGGAAGAATATTTTGTTATTCTATTTCATTAGGCAGTCAATTGCACAAAAAATGGGTTTATGTACATAACCACTGTAAAATACTTAAATGGGAACAAAAAGTACATACTAGAAGTTGGAATAAAATTGTTATCATGTACATTTTACTTTCACAGCAATTTGTAAATTTAGGACTCAGTTTTTCAAAAGTATTTGTATGCTTGGTTATGCAAGCATAATATTACTTTCAACATCACCTCAGTTAGGTGTCAATTCACCCTTAATTAAGTGCCTGAACATCACAATGGGAATCTAACATTATTTTGATGGATTGAAATGTTTCTGAAAATTTCATTGTTAGCAGTTAGTTGAATGTAAATGGCTTAAACCTATACTTCAGGTAACTTACACACATCTAAAGCAGAATTTGAACTTTACCTGATCAGGCACAGATATATTATAGAAATCTATTTATAAACAAATACTCTAAGTTATCTTTATGCTTATTTGGGGTAATTGACATATTTAAGATGCAATTAATTTCCTCTTAAAGTATGTATCTAAAATAGGCAAGATGAATCATGCACTAAAATATCCCTAATGCTGTAATAGGTTGGGGTTTTTTTTCATTGATTATGAAAGGGAGTGCGTAGGACCTGAACTAGGGAAAAGGTTGACACATAGAGAATACCTTAAGATATCTGAACTCTCTTCTTAGAGCCAGCCAGATGAAACTCAGGTTCTGTGATGTTGGCCCAGCAACCTACAGTATGTGAGATTACTAAGACTCAATTCATTAAAGATATCACCAAAACTCTGTTGAGGACACCGCAGATATGCTAAATTGCACGAGCTCTCCTCCAAATGACCATCCTCCAAAATAGATATCACAACCCCCAAATGCAAGTGTCCCTGATTCTGGGGGAGTTATTACATTGAATTACCTAGCATCTGATGTTGAACAAACTGTTGTTGTACTCAATAATTAAAACAAAAAGATCTACAAGTAAAAGTTAATCCAATCAATTTAAATCTAGTAAACTCATCTGTATTTAATCCAAATATAAAAAAGAATCTCTTGTGTATTTGAGGAGCTTTTAAAACTTTTTGATTCTTGCAAATAAGCCATTTGTTCAACTTCCAGTTAAAGGTCAGCCAGTACTTTTATTAACACCTTGCTGTCAAGTTTTACAAGTTGGCTTTAAAAATTAATTTTGAGTGGAGAAAATAGGTAACTATTTTTAGACAAAGAGAAAAGATTATTTCTTCTATGTAAACAAAATGTTAAATATGTCGCACTTTTAACATACAGTCCATAGTGTAGTACTGCCCATTCACTCGGTTTAATTGTAATTTTTGTACTATACATTCCTTACTTTAGTAGGTGGAAAAAAGGAAAGAGCTAGTTAAGGAATAATAATCTCTTCCTATGTAGGAAATTATCAGATTTTTATGAGTCAGAAGAGTAATTTCTACTAAGAAATTAATGCATTACTTTTATATAGCAACATTTAGAAGTGAGAACGGTCCTTGAAAATACATCCCACTATCTTTATTTGTCAGAAAAATCAAAAGTTGCCTCAGAAGAAAATTCCCTCTCCATCTCCTATCTTGATAGGGTCTTCTTATTAATTCAAATAGGGGACTTGCCAGACAACCTTGTTGCTCAGTTCAAGGGCTGATAAAGTTTAGACCAGATACGACCAATAGTTTACTGCTCTTTGGCAAATGCACACCTCAGTACCTCACTCTTCCCTGCAGGTGATTTATTCTGTAGAAGGTTATAAAATAAAGAATATAAAGTCAAATTTCCCACAAATTTGTGGATGCTAACAAACTGTGGGCAGTGGTCCAGTACACTGAAAGGCCAGGCAGCCATGTAGAGGAATATTGCCAGTTTGGAGAAATGGGAGGGCAAGAACCTCAGGTAAATCACCATAGGGAAATGTTGAAGTCCTGCACCTGGGAGGGTATAACCCCATGCACCCATGCAAGCTATGGACAGACGGTCCAGAAAGTGGTTATCAAGAAAAACACCGGCATATTCTTGCCATAAACAAGCTGAGAATCAATAAATCTTTGTATCAAAGGTGGCAAAAGTATAGTCTGCAGTCTCAGGGACACTGAAACGTGAATCACCATTTTCCAATAGGACCACTGGCTTTAATATGCCAGTTTTGGCCCTTGTATTTTCTTAAATAGATCTTCTATATTGAGGCACGGAAACATTGTTCTCATGCAATGAAAGTCTTTCATGTGAACAGACAAATGTTCGCATACATTAGGCTATTTGGTTACATAGTCTTTTCAAAATCTAGTAACCAATAGAACTACAAATATTAAAATATGCCCTTTCAGTATGTATATTTTTCTGCTTTCAATTCCTGTGGGGCAACCCAACAGCATGTAGAAGGGAGGCTATAGCTGTATATAACTTAAATTGCTCTTCAGAAAAATTGCTCAACTTTCTGATATTTTAGGATATACCGAAGTAACCAACCAACTAAACCAAAAAACATGACAAGATTCAATAGAACAGTTCTTGAATTCTGGGATGTTGCTAGCTTCCCATGTGTCTGGAGAACAATACAATGTTCTCATGCTACTATACACCGAAACAAGTGTCAAAAATCAAGTCCCTTATGCAGGTGGTGTGCAAAATGCACACCAGATGCAAACCAACAGATGCACTTTCAGAGTTCCCTGGATCATAGCACAATGCATACATTTTAAAATACAATCTACAGAAGTGTCTTCTAGAATCTATTTTTTCATGAGTTTGACTCTTGATAATCACAAACATTTTTAATATTCATATGACAGCTCACATTCTATAAAGTTATAACTTCTAATTCCTGTACGTGACTACAGGAATCTAAGAAATAATTAGAATACAATAAAAATAATTCACAAGTTATTTGGAAGATAACACATTTTAGCACCACAATTTCAAAATCCTAACAAACAGGATCCTAATGTTAGCATGAAAGTTGCGACTTGTAAAAAACAGAGTTTGTTAACATTCTTTCATGTTTATAATCTATGTATCTGGTAATTAGAGCTTATTTGTAGCACATGAAAACTAAAGTATTTTGAAAATTGTATTCAGTTATTTAAAGAGGATTTGCATTGGTGAGCACTCTTACAGATCCAGCTGTTGGGGTCATAGGAAAGTAGGGGAAATACCTGCTGAGTGTGATCTGCCAATGCCCACAGAGAGAAAATGACACAGCCATTCCCTAACACATGGCTGTTGGCTGCAGGAGAAAGTTTTAGCAAACTAGATAATGGCATTCAGCATGATGCTCCTCTGTGCACTGCCTTGTAAGACTACATGCAAAACTAGGGTAGAGAGACAATTTTCAGAGCTGCTGTGCTCTCTTTCTGGTCCCACCACTTAATGAAGCTACTCAAGAAAAACCAAGAAAGAGAAACACTATGTCTGAAAGTAGGTTGAGTCAAGATACTGTGCTGAATTGTAAATGCACAGACCAGAATTGGGGCCAAGAACTTCCTGCTTGTGTTTAAGTCTCATTGCCTGGTTGTCTGAGGTTTTAACAAAAATAAAATAAGCTAAAAAGATCTTGATCTAACTATATTTCCCCCAGTAGTTTCAAGTATTTGTTGTTTTGGATGGATCTATCATTTCAGCATTAAAATAACAGTATTGATTAAAGAAGACTCATTATTGGTAAGAAATCACAGAAACTCTCAGAAAGTCTTATGTGATATTCAGAAGATACAGGGGAAGAGGATGTTACAGATCCAGACTCCACTGGGTAGGAAAGATTGAGGAAGGAAGAAAACCACTCATACTGTACTTCAACAACCCAGCAATGCTGATGACAAATGTTTTCCTTTGTGCTAACATTAGACTGCACACAATTTAATCAGAAATGTCATCCCCTAACACCTGGTTATACATCTGCAGTTACATGTTGGGTTTTATATTGACCATGACAGCCTAAAACCCAAGATCTCATTCCTGCTTTGGCCAATAGGCAAAATTCTCACTAATTTAAGTGAAATGTGCTGTGTCAGATTCAACTGTATCCCTGTTACTTCTTTCATTAAAAGCTTCAACGAAACGTGTCCTGAGCATTCTATTTCTAAACAATCATCTGTGAGCTCGTGTAAGCGTCCTTACCATCCTAGGCTCTCCCTCCCCCACCAATTACTTCTACTGTGCATTCATACACCTGTTATACTAAAGACATGCAATTAAGGGATTTTGTTTAGAGTTCTCATTAATCGTCAAATGAGAATTCTACACTCATAGCTTCGTCATCAATATGAACATCTTGTGAACTATCTAAATTTACTTCGTAAGACTTAAATCCATCTCAGTTGCACTACTATTGACATAGTCTAAATTTCAAATAATATTTACAATGATTTGCAGTCGTTATACACACATCTTTCTGTTAAATACTGTGAATCTCCTAGAATTCATATATCTAGCCCATGGAGCATTGTCTCCCTTTGGAAGAATCCCATGCTGGAACAAGGGAAGAATGTGAGGAGCAAGGAGACACAGAGACAATCTGTAATAAAATGACTGCAACTCCCACTTCTGTCCCCCTGTGCCACTCACTGGGGAGTGTGTAGAGAAAATAATGGGTGAAGTTAAGTACATGTAATAAATGAAACTATGGGGTGCATTAAGGAGTGTGCAGCCAGTAGGTCTAGAGCAGTCCTCCTGTCCCTCTACTTTGCCCTGGGGAGGACACATCTGGAGTACTGTGCCCAGTTGTGAGCTCCCCAGTTCAAGAGAAATAGGGAACTACTGGAGAGAATCCAGCAGATGACAATGAGTATAACTGGGGCCTGGAGCCCATTTCTCTTATGAGGAAAGTTTAGACAGCTGGGACAATTTAGCCTTGAGAAGAGAAGCCTGATTGGAGACCTAATGCAAACCTATAAATATCTGAAGGGAAGCTCTAGGGAGGATGTTACCAGACTGTTTTCAGAATCACCTGGTAATTCTGAAAGGAGCAATGGGCACAAAAGCTGGAACATAAGTAGTTTCATTTGTGCGAGTCATGAAACCCTGGAACAGGCTGTCTAGAGAGGCTGTGAACTCTCCCTTTCTGGAGATATTCGGATTCTACCTGGATGCATGCAGCCCTGTGCAATGTACTTTAGGGAGTTCTGCTTTATTGGGAGGGTTGTTTGTGATCTCTTGAGGCCCCTTCCAACTCTGATGATTTTGTGAATCTGTTATTTCATGTCCAAGTATGAGTTCTATCCATTTACAAATAAAAAACAACACACATCCAAAATAGCAGAAACAATGCATTTTAATTGAATAAATAATAGTTTTGGTTGTAGACTTGACGGAGATTATCTTTTTTCCTCTGTAAGATCAGGGACTACAAATAAGATGAAAGAAGATAAAAGTGGAAGGTAGTAAGGAGGAAGTGGTTTCCTGGAGAGAATAATGGAGTGAAGAAAAGATAGGAATTGAAATCAAACAAATGAGTTATAAAATGTGTGTGTGGAGTGACAGGTGGAATACAGAGAAGAAAACAGCAAACAAAGGACTAGAAATGGAAATGAACTGCATCACACAAAAAAGGCCATGATAATTGTCCATTATAAAGAAGCATGCTTGAGCATGTGACACAGAACCCTCTTTTGTGTTATTTATTCCAATCCCATTAACTCCAAACCTTTCACAGACTCAGGGCTCATCGGTGTGCCCATCAAACTAGAACACCCAGTCTTGGCTGCTGGAGCTCTGTTGAGTTGCAGATAGTAGAGGGTTCTTCCTGCTATGCATCATCACTGAACTTCTTTCCTTTCTGTTTGCTCTATTCCCAGGAAGACGATCTGGACCACAAAAAGCTCATACACAAGTACAGAGTTTTCTTAGGGAAGATGAGGCACACTACTTGTCTGCTTACTGCTTTTCTAGAACAGTCTCATCTTCATAGCATGTCTGAAGAGTAGTGCAGATCATTGGTAAAATGAAGCTGCCTTTTAGTGAATGGGGAGTAGGAGCTAAATATAAAACTTTTTAAAATATTCCACAATAATTTTCCTGTAAGCAGAAAAAAATTGGTTAGACTGCAGTTCTACTTAGAGATAATGCTGGACAAAATAGTTTAAAAACACTATTTTCTTTAAAAAATGCAATCACATGTTCTATTAAAAAACTTGGGGTTTTTTAAACACAATGCAAGCTCTACAATTTTGGAAATTGTATTTAATGTGTACGAATTCAGTCACAATTTTCAACCAGCTGACTAATCTGGGGAGCTTCCACATTAACACAAGGTCACATTGATTTTATGTACTTGTTCAGTTGTTCCTGAATGCTTGATAAGCCTGACAACTTGATCGATAAGTGATCCCACTCACGCACACCTGCAGGTGCCTTTTGAGCTCTCCCTGCTGGAGGACAACAATCAGACTTACTAAAGGCAACACAAAGCATTACCAATGACATATTTCCTGCCAGACAAATACAGCCAATGCCTATTATGATTTTATCTCAGAGAAACTGGTTTAATCAGTAGTCTAAGATTTAACCTATTGCTAATAATGCAATTTAAAGCTTTTCTGTCTTGCTTCTGATCAACCTAACTCAAATTTAAGTGGGTAGAAATGACGTGAACAAGCTCACAAGGGTCAGAGTTTATCTTTGCTCTCTGTGCCAGCCTCTTTGATGTTTGCTGCAGAGGGCTAATTCTCACAATTCCAGAAACCACCCTGTGAACAAGAAACAATTTACCAAAGCCATTATGTCACATACTGCTGTCTTAATTTAGATTCTACAGAAGATTCATGTTCTATGAGTGTGATGCATCTGATCTGGAAGATGCATCAAATTGAAAGCCGTCAGATTGCGTAAAGCTGATGTTACGTGGATGTGCTGCATTAATGGTTAATTCTTTTTAAGCTTGTTTTTAGTGTTGTCTTTCTCTGATTTGTCTTTTATCTAGAATCATTCAATTAATTACAAACTATTCTAGACTAGTATTTATGAAAAAATATTTACTGAATATACAAGGGAAACACACTAAATAAGACTGTAATGAAAAAAAGCACATTGATTTCTTGTAATGGATTATTCTATTGTGTCACTGCCAGTTTTGTAGTAGAAATGTATTCTTTGTGAAAAATCTGAACCTATCATCATAAATTCTAGTTATGACCTTCAAATACTGCTTTCATTAAATATTTTAAAATGAGGTCTGAGTATTAAAACTGCTTATGCAATAAGAACAACTTACTCAAAATATCCATTTCCTTCAGTCTTTGCGCACCTTCTTCTCTGGGTCACATTCTGCCTCCCTCATATCCAAACAGTATTTGTTGCTTGATTCTTACAGGAAGCCATTTTAAAACAGTACTATATTTTATCACAGAATCACAAACATTATTAACAGAACAAGTTTGGGTTGAAAGAGACCATTAAGAGCATTAAGTCCAATCACTAACCCAGCACTACCAGGTCATCACTAAGTTATGTACCTAAGTACCACACCTATATATCTTTTAAATACTTCCAGAGACTGTGACTCCACCACTTTCCTGGGTAGCCTTGTGTACTCTAAACCCTTTGCCACCTTTGTTGCCCTTCTGTGGACTAGCTGAAGGACCTCAGTGTCTCAAAACTGAACACAGTATTCAAGTTTCTCATATGAACCAGGATGCTGTTTGCCTTCTTGGTCACCTGAGCACACTGCTAGCTCATATTGAAAAAGAAAGGAAAGAAAGCATTTACTCTATCCTGTTCATGAGTTTGGAGGGAACTATGGAAATGTGTGATTTTCTGACTGGATCAGCTGAGAGGGTGGGTATGCAGACATTAAGGAGGACATGTGGATACCCCATGCCTACAGGACATCATGGCTTAACAAAGCAAGGACGTTCAGAAACCTAAAATGTCAGGCTCATAAAACTTCAACAGCTTTAAATTAATTGGTGACACTGATGTTTGTGTGATGAAAGTACTAAATAAGAGCTCTGAATGACACCAGAAACTAAGAGAATAGTCTGTGTATTTAAGGACAAATCAGGTGAAATTATTCCTGTAACCAAGACCGTAGATAATAAAATTCTTGGTAATTGAGCTTCTCTGATTACTGGATAGAAAATTGTTGCTTTTACTCCCAAATGTTTGGGAGATTTAATTTAATTTCTCTGTTATTACTTGTTTTTCTCTTTCTAGGCTACAGTTCTTCTAAGCTGGTAAACCTCTTGCATTTCTGGCACCTCTCTGTGGGTAGAGCAGGTACACAGTTCAAACCAGGATTCTGGTAATATGTAAAGCATTGGATTTCAGTTACAGGCATTAAGGAAGGATTTTCAGTCAAAGAGTTGAAAATGTGCCATAGGTTGGTTTTCTTCAGGAGGCTACACTGGGAGTGCACAGTCCGACAAAGAGAGAATGATGTAGAACCCCTAAAGGAGCAATTGGAGAGTTAGAGAGAGGCGAGAGTAGAGACCTGTAAAAACTACAAGGGAAAATGACTTTGTAAATGCATTACTGTCAGTGGCATTGTCAAAACACAAGGCAAAGGCTCTGCAAGACTACTGAGAAAAAGAGGTACTAAAAAAGGAAGAAACATCAGTGTCACTGTAGTAGAAGTCAAAATGGGAGAGCTTCAGTAAGGAGCAAGAGAAAATAAATTCCTTTAAATCCTGGTATGAATTTAAAGGTGAAAAGAAACGAGATAAGAGTCTAGTAATAGATCAGGGGAACCACTAGTAAACCCTGAGGAGTAAAGGGACTCCATGATTGCTTCATTTTAAAGGGAATTGAGACCATACATTTACAGGAATTTAGAATATAAGGAAGTTAGTATTGACTTATCAAGAGAATGTCTCTATATGTCTTTTAAATGTAATTTGCCTGGTGTTTACTATGGACTTGAAGGAACACACCTTTGCAGTGTTTTTCACGGCACAAGATTTCAGTGGGAAACCATATGAGTATATCAGAATAAGTTTTAATTCAGTTATCAATGATAGTACTGTTATCAGTGTCACAGTGATCAGTTTAAAAACTGTAGATTCCCTCCCACTGCTACCACTGATTTAAATGAATTCTTCCTATACTATTTGTAAGGTAGTGACCAATTTTTCATTACACTACTTCTATTGTACTTTGAATTTTATAAGAGTTTCTGATTCCTCATGAAAAAACTGAAAATTCTATTTCCTAATTCTGTTGGGAATCGATGATTCATGCATATTAAATCCAAACAAACCACGTGGTTTTGATTGTTTCCTAATCCTTCTTAAAATCAGAAGCCCACTATTGGTGGCCTTTGTAACAGAACTCTGCAATTAAAAATCCACACAAGCTTCCGTCTTTGTCATCAAGTGCTGTTCTCAGAAAATAGCCACAGCTGTCAGCTTAAGTGCAAAGGCAAATACGTTTCTCTGCATATTTGGTTTCAACTAGTTTTGCTCAATTCAGTATGACTTCACTGGCATGACAAGTTATACAAGTGTTGCAAGAAAGGCAAAGCAGCCAGGTATTTACTGTAGGTTAACCCTATGTGGCATTACACATTGTGCCTGGGTTTAGCCCTGTGGTCATGAGACAGCAGTATGCTTTGTAGCATCTAGCATCTGTCAGGTTGCTATATAGAATGTAGTTTTAATCAAGGCTATATGTAGAATTTTATTTCATTATTTCTAATGCAGAAGCTGGTATTTAAACTGTGCTTAAAAGGAGCAGAATAAGATGACCCTGAAACAGTTGAGTAACTTCTTAAGAAACAGCTTGGAGAGTGACAGGGAACTGACATTCCCAGCTATTACAGCTTCTCTTTCAAATTCTGAAGGAGTTGGGCCAACTCTTACTGAATCTGCTGTGAACTGAGTGCTGACTTCAACTGGAAAGTTCAGTCTAATAAGACGTTTTGGTATTTTAAGTGATATTTAACACACTCAGAAACAAGTAAAGTAACTATTTGGGATAGAAGAGGCTGGATTGGACACCTGAAAAAAAAAGGATTGCTATTAAAACTGATATGTTTCTGTCGTGGGTTATGGAATCAAGAAGATTGTATTCTATTTTCATCTGTTGAAAGCAGTTGAGAAGCTGTATGGCTTCCGAGACAGTTTCCCAGTAAAGTTTTATTCTATGCTTAGAAGTGTTACTTGTTGCTAACACTGACAGATCCAATGAAAAGATGCTGAATGTTACTGCTGTTGCACATCAGAACAAACCATATTGAAAACCTGATGGAAGTCAGCATAACTTATATCCTTTAGCCAATAGTCCTGAATTTATTCTGGAAAGGAAATTCTAAGATACTTATTAAACTTGTTCATTTCTTGAGTAATGGATATGTTATCTTTATTGCACACTCAGTAGGGGAACTGCAGAATGTTCTTATATGACTTAAAAGACAAAATGAGTTTTCAAACACTTGTTCTGCATCTCCAATCCATCATATCAGTATTATACTGACAATCTCTTGTTTCTTAATCAGTGATGCTCAGGACAAGGACAAAGACAAGGACCATGTAATTGTATGAATGAATCAGTGTCTGATTACTTTTTCATAGAATATTTTCTGTGTTTATTCAGAGAAAAGGAAATTAAAACTCTGAGTGATCATGGTTATTGGTCTATATTATTTTTCTAAAAGAAACATAGTTTGAATTTTTTCCACAGCCTTGTATTTTGAATAATTCACCAGGCACACAAATATAGATGAGCAACGCTTTAGGAATCCAGAGACATAATTCCAGCTCACAAGATGCCACATAGCTGGAAAATGGAAATGTAAGTTTCTTTCCAACATGCTCTTTATCCGTCCAATTATCACACATTTAAAGTTTCAGACTATCTTTGCTTCAGACACCCTTGTTCCTTATTGCCCTAAAGAAGCCTTGTCATGGTTGGAGCTGTCTGCTTTGCTGCCTGGACCTCTGCCACTGTTGTCCTTAGTGTTTGTCTCCACATCATTGCCTGAATACCACTGCATCCTTCAAGTTCCTACTTTGTGTGACAGAAGTAACTAGTTTGAGCTCCACAACACGTTGATTTTAGGGAGTCCTCTGAGAGGGCAGTACGTGCCAGATATGAGCTTATCTGAAAAAGTAACAACTCAGCCTCCCTAAACTATCCTTGGCCATCCTGAATACCACTTTGGCTGCTTGGGGTATATGCTGCCAAACAGTAGGAATGGAATGCATTTCAGGATGGGTTCATTACACCTTACCATTATTGCCGCTCTCAATTTGACGGAATCAGGTACTGCTCTGCTCACTGCTATCTCATTATCAGCTTGCCTTTGATGTGTCAGAAGCAGGAGTGGATAGCTGTCCTTTGTGAGCACAAATTCACAGCAGCTTGTGGAAATACTGATTGAGCCAATAATCTGAAAGACTGACAAGTATTAAATTCCCACCATGTCACATAGGCCTGCATACAATATCCTGGTGTATGAAAACCCACAGTCTGTCAGCCACCAAGCATTGTGTATTCCAAATGAAATCCTGGATACCAGCATTTCTGCACTAGCATCTGGATTTCTATAAAAGCCTCCTGTACTGGAGACATTCAGAACCTACCTGTGTGATCACTTCTAGCCTGACCCTGTTCTAGAAGGAAGATTGGCCTAGATGGTTCTCTGAGGTGCCTTCACATTCCTTCCATTCTGTTATTTTCTGAAGACAGGTATTAATCAGACAGGGCTGAATAGTAGCTAATGTGATCAACTCATTGTATTAGGTCTTTGTAACACTTCCACAAACTATATTTACACTATATTTATGAAATAAATTCCACTAGATCACTGCATTTAGCTGTCATCCTCTCAGCTGTTCTTTCCCACTACCCGTTACCTTCAGAAGGCCCATTTCTTCCTTTGGTAAGCCCTTCACTTCCTTGCAGATACCAAGCTAGTGTGTAGCTAAAAAGTCGATCCCTTGTTTCTCAGAATGTGGAGGTGGGAGTATGTTTAATCCCTGTAAATGTATCATTTATTTTACTGATCCCTCCATTTGCATGCTGTCAGCCTTCTCCTACAGAGCTAACAGAATAATCCTGATTGGCAGAACTAACCTTGTCCCATGTGATGCTGCATGAGAATGCAAGAGTTCAGCTGACATTTGCTTTGCAGGTCTGTCCTGTCATAACACGGGTCCCTATGACTTGAGAGATGTGGAAGGCTGCTGACCTGGAGTCATCAATACCTGAAGGTTACTTCACCTGAAGTACTTCAGCAAATGAAAAGAAAGCCTTGCACTGATGTATTTGTGATTTTGACTTTGAGTATAATTGTCTCCTTTCTCAGTACAATGGATAATTATGCACCTGTGAGTACAAATACAGAACCAGGTTGAGGAACGTATATACATCAAAGAACTGCTGTGTATAGGAAAGTACCTACTATTGGTTCAGCAACGCAAACTGATAAGTATATTTCTCCAACTGCTAAACTGGTGCAGTCTGACATTTCTTATCTGGCTTAACCCCACCAAAGGAAAATAATTTGACGAGATCTTGCTTTAGAAAAACAATTAAAGAGTATAATAGCATGATGTAATATTTGCTGTTGCTGTGGCCACAGAACAATGAAGGCATACATTAATTTGTGGGGAAGCTGTCTAAATTTCCAAAAGCTTTAATAAACAAGCTAACAATATTTGAGGGCAAGTAGCCTTTCAAATGAAAATAATTAGATACTCACATTCAAATCTCTGCACTAAATTGCAGGTTCAAATATTTTAGCTTCGAGACCTCTGACTGCTTGTTTTGTTGACTACCATCAAAATGTTAGCATTTTTGCCTGTAATAAATTTTGCCCACAAAACTGCAGTGTTTTTCTCTCTCTTTTTAAAGCAGGCTCTAGATGTAATTATATGTGCTGTGTTCTGACATCAGAGCAGTAAGTAGGAGTTTTTGAGCTCAACTATGTGAATATTCTTCACAATCTCTGTACCAAACCTCCATCTTATTCTACATTAACTGTCTATTCACTGGTAGAGTTCATTTTTTAATTTTCTATTTCAGCATGAGCAGTCAATCATAGTTTGGGTTAATTATAATTCCTAACTGCTAATATTCTTCTATGAGGAGAGTCTAAGGACTTTGGCTTTGTTTAATCTGAGGAAAAGAGGACTGAGGGATGACTTCATTGTTCTGTGTGGCTTTCTGATGAGGGCATATGGACAGAGATGTGCTGATCTTTTCTTCCTGGTATCTAGCAACAAGACAAGTAGAAAGAGTTCAAAGCTGCATCAGTTGAGGTTCAGACTAGATTTTAGGAAGTATTTCTTTCCCGAGAGGGTGGTCAAACCCTGGAATAGTCTTCCTAGTTTGGTGATTGATGCCCCAAGGCCATTAGTGTTTTAAGAGGTGTTTGGACAATGCTCTTAACAACATGCTTGAACTTGTGGTCTGGCATGAAGTGGTCAGGCAGATGGACAAGATGATTCTATTCTATTCTATTCTATTCTATTCTATTCTATTCTATTCTATTCTATTCTATTCCTTCTGATGACTAGGAATAGTTACACTTAATCTTCACCAGTCAACTTCATTTCTCATCATCTTTTGGAAAGCAGCACTTGAGAAATATGGCTGAAGTGGAACATGTAGTGAGTGACTTGGTCCTAGTCTCCTACATGCTGGTGCACTCTTAGTGATAAGTCATGTCTTTACTGGTCTCACTATTATAAAATGGAGATAGCAAGTGGAGCCACAAAAAATAACCTGTCCTCAATGAAAGTAAAAAACTGCATGGATTTTAAGCTTCAAACTGTTGCTCCCATTTCTACAGGTTGCCTCTGTATGTCTCTTTTTAATAGGTGAACAAGACAGTAAGAAGTCCTTTCCCCGTCTCTATATTACAGCTAAAACAGAGGAAGAGAAATGGAGCAAGTATGGATAGAAGTCATGGGAAAATTCATCCCAGTATACTCGCAGCAAAAGGAAAATTCTGAAAGAGAGGCTTGATCAGGTAGTGAACATTGTCTCTATTCAACTAGTTTTGAAGATTTCTAACAATGAAGTATGACTAAAGATCTGGGTCAAGAAAGCTATCTTAATGCTAGCAAAAAAAGAAATCCAAGAGTTTAACTCTCTGGTTAAACAATTGTGCTCCTAGATCAGACATGGTCATACAAGTGTCTGTATCTCACCTACCCTATACATTCTGACAGGTTGGGCAAACTGTGTTGACTTCATTTGGTATAGAGCGAACCTTTATGGAAACAGCCACCTGATATTCTAACATTACAAGCCTTCACTAACAGACTAGCTGTGTGTGCATTTACTCATGCTTGCCCCTTTCACACTAGTATATGTGGAGATCATGCAATCCTCACCAAATTTTTCACAGTGATCAGAAGTGTCATCGACTGCTTTACCTTTTTAAATTGACCTTTGTATTTACGTGTTTTCATATGTTCTTTCATTCTGCTCTCCATCAGCAACTTTCTAACTTTCAGCATAATGACAGACAACTTTGAACCTATGGGGAAACCAGCTCCAGAAAAAGCAACAACGAAACCCAGAAAGAAAATAAAGCAATCTTGAAAAAATGTTTCATTGTTTGATGGATGACTGAGTCAAACCTCGTATTGTTTTTAAGACTTTATTCTATATTTTGACAAAACAGGGTCACTTTTCCAAAACCGTTAGAGTCAGTATCTTTGTTGCTGGAGAACTGCATTGTTTTCTGGTCATCTATAGGAACTGATGTAAATATGAACCTTTCCAAACTGTGTTTCCCCTTGCATGGGAAATGCATGGGATCCTTTTGCTATCTGCTTATCTTGTATGAGAAGATTTGCTGCTGAGACATGTTTGAACCTGTTGTTAAAATTCATAATAGCTATTCTTAAAACTACAAAATGAAGGGGATTTTTGCTTCTTAGAAAATTATAGGAAGCATTTATCTAGCCCCCTAAAGAACCTCAAACTTAAACAGAAAAAAAAACCCGCAGAATGATTTTTATTCTTATTTTGTATCTCTCAAAAAATTCTCTCAAGTTTTATTTTTTTTTCCAAAAGAAGCTCCTCTGCACTTCCATGAAATACTATTTGAGGAATATCAGACAGTGGGAATAATTCATGCTCATCGATTTCAGTGGGAACCAGATTAATTTTCTTACATCAAATCCCTGAAAGACTGAACACAACTATATCAATGGATATTTTGGTCTGGCAAAGAGTCTACTCCTTTCAGATATGCACAAATGCACAATCTGTCTCATGAGTACTATGCGCTGGGAAAATACCTCTGTTCTTGGAGAATCATGTTACTTGTATAGAAATTTGCTGTTCAGAATGCAGACTCAGTTTCTCATGAAAGTAACATGGATTTATATTAAATCACTCAGTTACCTTATTTTTGAGAATATTCATAGAAAAAGAATGAACTGCATAGCAAATACAAAGGGAATCTGGTAATCTATCCCAATAGAATTTTATGTAGTACCTTCTCAGTTCAGGAAAATAATATAATTCAAATCCTTTCTCGTTAACCTACAATTACAGAATGTCAGTCTAAGATTTTTAGGCAATTTTAAATGAATGCTATTGAAGTGACTATTCAGTAGATGAAGAATAGACATTTTAATTTCAGTTTTAGTAGGAGTGGAACATAAACAAAGATTGCTTTCAGTATTTCTAAACAATGTTCTTTTAAACTGTATTGCATTAATATTGTGTGAGCTGGTAGTCTAGACTAGGTGGCAGTATATAGAAGAGACTAAATTGTGCTGTGGCTACAATAAATCTGATTAAGTAATGTTTCTGCATAGAATAATTTCACCACAGTTGGAAAGAACAGCTAAAAATACATCTGTTGATCTCTCTGTTGTAACTCTCTAGACTACATGGCACCTAATAGTGATGTTTCCATCTTCCAAAGATAACTTCTGTTCCTCAGGCAGATTCTTCAGCAGATCAATGGTAAAACGTTCCTCTCATATAGTCCAGAGGGTGCACTGAGACAGAAGAATAAACACGCCCAAGTGTCAAGGGCTCTGGGATGGCCGACAATATAATGTCCTTGGGAGACTATTATTCATGGAGTCAAGGTAAATATTGGACTCTCAACCACTTTGGCAATCTGTAGCAGGAATATTCTATCAGAAACCTGTATGACATCCCCAGAAGTTTCAGCCTGTGGGCTGTTTCCAGAAAACAGTGTGAAACAATCTCCTGCACAAACCAAAACCATCTATAGAGATCAGTTTCCCTCATCTTTTCCCCCCATGCCTGAACCTCAAAGGATATGATCCTGTTACTGTCCCAGTGAAGGAACCTACCTGTTTTGATCTTGAGTTATTCTTTTTATTTGGTTCTAAAATTGTACAACCTTTGAGTAAGTCTGCAATAACTGTGCATTTCTTATCAACACAATTTACAGCTTATCTGGTATTCTTTGTGTTCTGAATTTTCTTGTCATGCTCCATTAAATCTCTTCCACCACCCACTTTGGTATTGTCTGGCTTCTAGAAATGTAGGACAGCTCCTATACAAAACCCATAAAGTATCTCCGCCCAAGGTTTCTACTCAGGATGGCCATAAAATCTCACTTATAAACAAATAAAACACCAATTACGGAAATGCTTGGAGAGCAAGAATTTTTCTCTGAGATGCAATTATTTAAAAGGAATTGTTTCTGTCTTGGTATTTGGCCTACAGCACTTAATCAGCATTTAAACAATTCCACATTCCTACAGAATTAAATGTAACTTTTACCATTAATTGTAATGACAATGATTGATTCTATACCCCTTACCACTCTCCCCAGGGCCTGTGGGAATACTTACAGTAATTTTACAGGATGTGAGACCAGGGCTCAGATCTGCTGTTCACTAAGATGAGCAGCTCTGGAGTTGTGACTAGTCAGATCCAGTAATGTCAGTATGCTCTTGTTGTACCACTGAAATGAAGGTGACTTTACCACTGCCTATAAAATAGGATGAAAATATCTGTGATTTTGTACTTCACAGAACAGGAAAACAAATAAAGCGATGTAACCTTTCCCATGCACCACTCAGGGCCAGCCCTGGCTTGGATGAATGCAGTTTCACGCCTGTAAGTCAGGGACACTTTAGAAGTTAGTAGAGGGTCCTTTGAAAATGTGTAACAACATTTCTGTCCCTGAGGCAAAGTTTTGCTGCCCTTTTTAATAAACAGCAATATTCCATGAGTTGCAACCATAGAACAGCAAAGAGACTACACTGTGGTATAACTGAAGGTAAACATATACATCTTCCTCTGATTTAATCAACATTTGCCTTTGCTGTTATTTGTAGCAGTGCTGATATTTATAAAGAACAGAATCACAGTTCAGTCTTGATGAATGATAGAAGGATTTTCTGAATGCTCTGAGATTGTTAACAAAATATCATGTGATATGTCTGTCTGTCTGTCTGTCTGTCTGTCTATCTATCTAAATTCAGTAAGCATGGATCTCTTTGTATGTTGGTTGACTGTTACCTTGTGCTTGGCATCACGAACTTAGTCGTGGAAATTAAGTTCTCAGTAGGAGGCCTTAACCGTTACTGCAGGGTATTAATTTTAGCACAATAAAGGTATATCTTTTGATAAATGTCTAGGGTATACCTAAATCATCACAATGCTATTTCACAATCTTTTACTTGCATACCACAGACTTGCTTCAATATGGAAAGTACTATCTGCTTCCAAAGAACAGCAGGGAAATCCCATGAAAACTGCAATTATAAGAACTATAAAGAATTAAAATAGCTCCTGGGCACTTTTTATTATTGTTGTTTTCAGTTGTCAAGGGGAAAGCTGAACAAAGTAAAAGAACAATGTGCTCCAAGCACTAGGGAAAGCATTTAAAAGGATCTTGTAAACAAGCTGGCAACAATTCATTCAGGGTTATACATTTATCAGGAAAAAAATAAATGAAAAAAAACCCTGAAGCCCCGAAGCGCTGCAGTAAGAGGTCTCCAGCTGAGAATGTCCTGTGGGGATTGTGTAGTGACTTGTAGCAATACAACTATGATAAACTAACAACAGCTGAAAAGACATGTTTAGAGGTGATAGGAAAGTAGATACTCTTCTATTAACAACCGCAATGCCATCTGAAGAGATAATATGTTTCTCTTTTCATTAAAATACCCAGAACTGCTGAAATTTTTAATATTAAATACAAGTGATGGATTTTCTTTCAACACACTGTACAAGTTCCTTCTTATTCTAGTAAAAATTACTCTAAGCAGTGAGACCTGTTCTGCTTCCTTTATTTGGCCAGTAATCTCCAACAAAGCCTGTAGCTATTTAGTCATTTTTACCAAAATCACTAACAGCAATTGGTCAGTAATGCACTGAGACAGTATTGGGTAGTCCTGAATGGTTAAAGGCTTCCTGTAAGTCCTTCAGATATGCAGTCTCTTCTCTGGACCCATAAAGACAAGGTCTGGAGACACAGAAGTAACTTTTTCAATGGTATATTTTGAAAAGACTGATTAAAAAAGGGCTCTTATGTTTCACCAAACATGTGGTCAGCATGTTATCAGGCAGGACAGAAGAGTAAAGGCTGTTTTCTCTGCATAAGTATCTGTTGCTACTGTTACTGAATAGTGTATTTGCTTTGATAGTATGGAACACCTGCAGTTGGAAGTTCAAACTTCAGGGGACTACTCAGAGGAACTTTCACCATAGGAAATTCTTTCCTGTCCAAGATGGTTTCTCTAGAGATAGCAGTGTGGTTCTAACCTACCAATTCAAATGAATATGAAAAATTCAGTCTTTCATCCAGACTGAAGATGCTGCTGTACTTTGTACAGTTTTGACAAAGGACTGAAAGGAAAGTGGCTGTATGAGAAACTTTTGTTATGTGGCACAACAACTATGCTAATTTCCACATACTGTCAGATGAGAAGCAAAAAAAGTGTTTCTAGATGTCTTTCTCCTCCTAACTGCCAGAGCTGCAAACTCTCCTTAAATTCTCCCTAGTATACTGTTTCAAATAATAAAGATTCTGGCTGAAATTTTCAGGGTAGCCTGGTGGTATTGCTGTTCCAAACCCCATGGTTACAGCAGACAACAATATCCTTAAAGAGAAATTTGCCTTTACCTACTTACACTTATCTAACATTTATCATTACTCTTTTTATCAGCAGCAGCACTCCACCAAACAATATCTTCCTTTAGCACCTTCGTTGTTCTTGTTTAGTGAAATCTGATGGCAGTTTGATTTACAGAGACCAAATTGAAAGATGTCTTCAGGATTAAATACACCAAATCTGGGAACTTTGGAATTAAATATTTACATATATAGAGACTTTTTACTACTCATGGCCAGAAAATATTCAATGCCAGTAAGCACCTGAGTTGGCATAAAGGAACAAATAAGTTAAGAGATTACCATTTTTTCCCACATAAACTTTGTGAGAACCACGTTTAAGCTAACAGTGAATAGTTTTCTACAATCTTTCCTTTAATTCTTAAGCAATGTGGGGACCAAAAAAACTGGAGAGACACAATTAAATCTGGATGATGGCACCTTCTTACATCAGCATAGCTCATTATTTAAAACGTCAGCTCTAATTCCATATGAGTTGCTAAAACTAAATGTCATATTTTTTTTCTCTTTCCATTATCTATGTTAAGGACCTCTACTTTTCAAGTGTGTACAGGTGTTGGTGGAACAATGGAGTTTCAGTGACCATGCCTACAGCCTGCTTTATTTACATTTATACTTTATATGAGCTGGAAAACAAATGAGAGTAAACCTAGTTGTGAAATCCTGCACATCAATATTGGCATTGTGTGTATGGTTAGCAAACTTCCTTATAAAAACCTGACAACCTTACTTTAACAAGACAGAAAAACATTTTGGCCCTGTGTATTTGGTGCAATTAACAGAAATTAGAGATATTGCCCTGATTATGAGATGCAATAATCGCACTTCTTTTCAATAGGAAGATTCATTTTCTGTTGGATAGCTCAGCTTCCACTAAAAACTCTAGAGTGCATTTGAGATTATTTTAAGCTGTCTGGAGAAAAACAGGATTCTTGTCTTTCTCTACAGCCAGAGGAGAAAAGAGACATTCATGAGAGATAGAGAAAGATTGTGGCAGCATGGACAGCAGCTGGATCATCCGACATCAGCATTCCATATGTACAAGAGGAGCTATAGGACCACCTTTGATTACACCTCTATCCTTTACAACACTCCAAGTAGGTGAATTAATCTTCTGAGAATAAAGCCTGTGTATGCACAGCTGAGGAAAACTTTCTTCAGAAT